>JAAAKM020003798.1:0-12203 GCA_010016025.2 Alatinidae sp. Z8VKAUB7J3 | reverse complement strand
AGATATCTCCTACGGGATAAGGGGCCTAGAAACAATAGAGTACTCGATAGAATGTCAAGTAGAATATTCGACCGTTCGAACGCAACAACGGATTGTAATCAATAACAGAAATTGTAAAATCGGTTTATTTACAAAGACCAAGAATACGGCACAGGGCCGAAACTAGTCGGTCAAGAAAAGAAGCTAGTGTCATTAATAGTGCTTTGTCTACCACCACCGTACAATTTATATATATATCCTCAACAGACACATTGCAATTATATATAATTCTCAAAGAGTGGAGCATTACCACAATAGCTAGCAATTTAACGGCGCTGACCGGATTCGAACCCACGACGTCATGATTACTAAACCAACCCCTTAACTATTGAGCCATCCCACTCAATAAGCAATCTTTCGTGAATTCTCCTCCAGTCAGTGGGTACGGGGAAATAAATTAATTAATATTTATTGTATTTCGGCTTTGAGCCTTTATCAGTGCCAGACATATACATATTCTCAGCATGGTATATACGTATATATATATACATACATATTCATAAAGCAAGTATTTCTCTGACCGCATAAACATGATATATGCTTATAAATTTGATAATTTTGGTTGACATTTCAGTGGTTGACATTTCCAAAGACGATATCGATGAGTATCAGTTTGTGTCATAGACTTTTTTATGTTAGCTGATTTTTTCAAAGGTGTCGAACTTTACACACAACAATAAGTTACTGAGTGTTTTATCAAGATTTTCGTATGTAAAATAAACTGTGCCTACTTGTTAATGCGGACGTTTCATTTCTGTATAAAGTTATTTAATTTAAGATCAATCTTAATTTGTCGGAGTAGGCAAATCATTGAATATAAATTGTTACTGTTCAGTACACCCAGGTGCATTTTCTCCAAAAATGTTAATGGGTCCACGATGAATAGTTCAAGACAGCCATGGATACTTTTAAGACACCAACGTTAAACCTCTTTATTTAATCTTTGAAGTCAATTAAAATTATTTGAATCCTTGAAACTATGGTGAGTTGACTGATTTCCAGTAGAACAGAGAGATATTATCGAGAGGACGAGGGAACTGCGCTTCCTGCTCTATATTGACACATCCAGACTTTGTAGAATGGTATAAGTCGAAAGCTCAAATTCAGTGCAGCTCCCGTTCATTGCTTTTCAGACTGTTTGGACTTGACCTCCAAGTGGCGTGTTTATTGCCAAAGACAATGGAATCAATGCTGGTCTGTGACCCGGCGCGTGAATACAACTAGCGTCACCCTGCTCGTTAAACAAGCGAGTCTGCTAGTGATTAGAGGTGGTGGAAATCAGGAGAAGTTATTAACTTATAACAATTTTTATATTTTATTTTAGGAAGGAACCAAGGTTATTTATAATCTGCCCAAGAATGTCAAGAAATTAACGGTAAGTTGGCTTGTTGCAATTAAGCAAGTAGCTTCCCGTTTTTATTGGAGTAGAAAATGCTGATGGTGGATAAGAAAGAGTAATGAATGCACTGCGGGGTCAAGCTATGTTACACGGTTAAGCTTTCCAAAACTCTTTGCCATAAGAAAAATAAAAAGTGTTAAATGAGGTTGTTACAATCTAGAGCGTTTGCAAATGTTGATACTAATTATGATTGGAGATTGAGTGCTTTTTCTACTTCTTCCTCCACCTGTTTGTGCATTGTAGGAGATAAATATTAAATAGCAGATCTTATGGATGCAAAAATAGTATAGAGAACATATTATTGTAGAGTACAAGTTTTCCTGCATTTAAGAACTCCTAGATGAATATTTGAACTTTCCTTTTTTTTCGCCATTCGTGCTCAAATCACGACATCAAACGAAGTTAACGAAAAACCCAGATCTTGAATGAATCACTTGTTTTTATTATGATGCATTTACTTCCATGCTTTTAACCTTTTCGAAGATCGTAATAAGAAATGGAAAAATCAACCCCTATAATTCAGACTATATTGAGATGTGATAATTATCTTGGTTCTTGAGAAGTTAAGCAGATTTATCCATTGACTGCCCAATGAACAAGCGACCTGACGAATCAAGAGCGGGTAAAAGTCTTGATGCCATGAAAAAATGGGAACATAAGAAGATAAAGTTTTGCCTTATGAACAAATAATGTATGAATATTTCGCAAATTAAACGAATGCAAGAAGGAGGCTTTCCTGAACTACTTACCCTTCCCCAATTAACTCTATTGTATTGAAAAACAATCTTCTTAAAATTATCGGCTTTAAGGCACCTGGAAAACTTTCAATGTTATTCTAATGTTTGCGTCTTGTATTAGTATAACGGCAGAAGGTATTTTCCCTATCAAGATTTGCCACAATTACATTGGGTATAAGATCAAATATCTTAGAGAATCAACTTAGTACCGATCGTGAACACCAGACCTTCTTTAGAGTAGTATACAAAAAATAGAATTGCTGGAATGATTAGTTGTATTGACAAAACCAAAGCATCGACATTATTGTACTTAGAACTGGAACTAACAAATACGTTGTGTAGTATGCCACTCAGTATACAGTAATTAGGCCAATGTCGAGCTTATTGTCTGCTAACAGTATTTGAAAACAGTTTATAAAAGTAAACAACTCTTTAATACACTCTTGGTTTTATATTTAAGGCTGAAATATGCTAATATTAAAGAAATACATAAAAACAAATAACATCTAAATGCAAATGAACTTCTTTAATATAAATAAGTACAAGGCACGACCTCTGGTTAAAATAACATTCCAAACATCAATTCTACCACAAATTTCTTGAAGTTTATCCTGTAGTTCTTCATTTGTATTTGATATGGTATTTGTTTTTGTTTCATCGAATCCCTATGCTTTCTGTCGTATAAGTTGAAATCAAGAAGGAAATGAAAATAGAAGTGCTTAATTAAGTCCTAAGGCTGTAAAAACCTAAAAACAAAAATGTCTATTGCATTCGTACGTGAAATGGGCGTCATTGCATTTATAGTAAAGATAAACAACGTGCAAGTTCTTCTATACAAAAATCAACACTTTGAAACTCATATATTTGTCAAGAAATGAATGCCGGTAGAGCATGATTTTAAACCATTTATTAGTCGCCTCCCTTTTTCACGTGTAACTTGTACTGTACGTGCTAATACGAAGCAATTAAAACAAGGATATTCTTCAATACAACTATGCTCACAAGGTACCATTTCCTTTAATCCTTTGATCGTTATCGTAACGTTCTTCTCTAACAACCAACCCTCATTAAGTCACATTGAAATAGTGCTGTTCTCTACCATGCTGGATTAAAAATAGAATAAGCCATTATTGGCAAATGATCTCTTATGCTCCCAGTCACATTATTTTTTTAAGCTGCATATAAATTGCTAAAGGGTGCATATTATGCTAGCATCTTTATTTTATGAGGATAATTTCCTGTCTTTCTCTTTTCTTCCAGGTACCAAAAGTGCACAAAGCTGGAATGAAAATCAGTCTTCTATATTCACTGATTCTTTGCATCTGTTCAGTAGCCGTAAATCCAGGTAAGATCAACTGTACCATGCGAATAGTATCAAGACCTTATTAACAAACTAGGAGTCTTAATAAAATACTATGGCTTTATATGTAAACTTTCACGAGACAACTATTATTTGGCCAATGTTTCGCCTTATTTCAAAACTTTCTCGCCTCTACTTTGAACCGATGACTCTCATCTACTCTGAGTGTAAATTACAATTTCTTACTTGACGTTGTTAGTCGAGTCTGTCTTGGAATCTACTTATCCTTTTATTTTCTCACGGGATGTCCAAGACCCCTATTCCAAAACACCGTATATGTTAAATTTCTTAGGGGCTCAAATGTGTTCTACGATGAACTTCTACTTGGTTTCAAATGGTTATTTAATTCAAAAATTATAAGGCCAGTGTTCTCAGGGAGATATTTTATGAAGTCAATTAGATCTTTCAATTCACAAGAATCAAAATCAGGTTTCTAGAGGAACGTCTTTAGGTTATACATCAGGGGTTGGCAAACTGCGACCCGTTGGTCTCTTTAATCCGGCCCGACAAAGATTGGTAAGGAAAGGTTTAATGTGAATGATTGCATTCATAGCACCAGACGTCGATGCACTGGCTAAAATGGGTGATCAACTACATTATTCTCATTAAAAAGTATGGTAATAATTAAATGCTTTTTTCTGTTTATGTTTGATACACACTGTTAACAAGTGAATATTTTATATGTATCGTATCTTGTGTTGACCCGTCCCCCGAGCCAAAAAGTTTGCCCACCCCAGTTTTACATTAGTCCACATGTTACTTGCCCTTTGAAAACATGACTTCTCTTGCGCCAGACATCGAAATTAATAATAAAATTAATAAAGATGTTGAGCAATGCAATTTCTTGGTGTTCAGAAGAGTTACCGTCATATTTATGGATCTTCATTTGAATTAAATCTGTTTGCCTTCGTACGAAGCACTATTGCAAATGTTATGATGAATATGCGTTGATCAAATTTGTCAAGTGCAGTCGACTCCTGTGATAGTTTCGCCGTATTGTTTCTAAAAAGGTCTGACTGAAAGTGGACCGGAGTTTTCTAAAACAGCTGTATGTGATACAGTAATAATAGATAATTTAACTACCATAGCATCTGTAGTCCAACCTTTTCTATAAAAAAAACTACTTCGTAAGTCTTCACTGCTCGGAATATGTTTCGCTCTCGTCTATATGGGACTGCGTAGAAAGGTACTGCACTGTTGGAGAGGAAAAGGTGGTGATAAAAAGCGGGGTGCAATTAAAATCGAGGTGGCTGCAGCTGTTCTGTAATTAGAGTTTGATCAGAGACCAATTTCGGAGGACAGTACTATTATGATAGTAACCGGAATGGGACTATAGTTAGTGGGACTGCAACCAAACTTAACTGTCGTAGTTTATGAAGGCCTTCAACACAAGCCATGGAAATTTTGATACATTTTAGCTACGTTTGTGAAAGTTTTATGATGTTTTGTAATATTTATTTTTTGCTAGTTTGTATTTCTTAAAGCAGACTCGTACATCTCTGATTATTTGTGCTATTTTCTCTTCCATTTTAGCTCCGGTAGATGTTCCTAAATCATCAAGTAAGAAAAGTCTTGGATATTTTTCTCTATCGTATGGATTTATTTATTTTTGTGCATTTCTTGTTGTTTACTGTATATGCTTGGCTGAGTATTCAGATAAACAATTAAAGAAGCAGTTACCCTGCGGCTGAAATAGCAAATAGCGCCACCCTTCGCCCCCTTTCACCCCGAATATAAGTCACCTGTCCGTCTCCTTTCAAATTAAATACAGCAAATTTCGTAGCGAAGACGATAGTAGTAGTTTGGCTAAGTGGTTAAAGCATGTGGCTTATCATTGTAGGGTCGATGGCCGTTAGGGTTTAATCCCATATTTTAAAGTATGGTTTTCCCATCCCCTCTCCATAATATAGATGTTAGGTAGTGAGAACTGATCTTGATCCGGTCATGTTACATTATGAATTGTAAATACTGGAATCTCATAAACACATCTACAATGGACGAAAGATCTTGTGATTCTATAAGCTCATCAAAACTCCACCTTTCAATTTCATGTTACAATTCTTGCAATGCCTCTATAACAACTAAAACGCCAAGGTACCATGTGTATCTGCTATGCCTCTCTAGTCTCAAGGGATCTGGATTAGTAAAAAATAATTTTCAGAAGGCCTGAAGCTGCAGTGAAAACTTTGGCTGGGAAGCGAAGTTGAATGTTACTGGCAAGAAACGGGACCCTGCGTGAATTCCATTCTCTTCCCTTTTATCTATCAAACGATAACCTGTTTTTCTGGCCATTGTTTTTCGTTCCTTCAGTTTCAAATGTACCAGCTCAGTACATGTAAGAGAACAGGTTCTTTCCAAAAATATGTTTAGTTTGAAGTTAAGATCATAATTAGAATGAATAAATAGCTCACCCGTCTGTGTATTTAAAACAGTTTTGACCCCACTATGTAAGAGCACAAATTGGTCGAAGTGCAATGCAATTCTACCCGGAGGATTATCAGACGAAGAGAAATGCCTTTAGTACAAAACTCTCTGGCCGTTTCGTGATATGTTGTTACTGTATATGTTGTTTTGATCTGTACTTAAAACAAACAAGGAAGTGAGATGTGTGTAAATGATTAGCGAAAACAAAGCTGCACGTTAATAGGAGCAGAAGAAAGATACACGTTTTAAAAAGGATAATTAGGTTAACATTTGTTAAATTGCTGATTCTTTTAAATAGAAAGGCCACAGAAGTACTGTTTGGCTTTCCATAGCATTCCATTAATACGGTTCTAATAGCCACTGCTCATGTCCCACCATTCACTATGTATCATAGTTTAGGCAAACTTTGGGCTTTCGAGAATGCAGTGTACCTTATTAAACATTTTTGTAAATTAAGGATTATTACTAGGGTATGTGCAAAAGGTAGAGATCTCTGATAAGTACAAAAAGAGTTGTAAACGTTCATATATTGGTATATACAAGTTGGTTTATCAAGATATTTTTATCGGTCGTTATTGGTGAAGGATCTATTAATGCCACTCTGTTGCATGGCGATGATGATTAACTGAACTTGACGAAAAACAGAAAACCCGATGCCATCAGCAGACTTGTTGTGTACCATTTAATGGCATCCTAGAAAAGGCTAGTAGTGAGGTTGAGCTCAGACTGTTTATCAGGGGGCTAAACTTGGAGATTGGAGCTCAGACTTCCATTAGTTATGAAGCTCACCGATCCCTTTATCTCTTCTCTTTACTTTCTAGAATGTAGTTCGGTGACAGGGTCCGCCAGATCGACGGATCAAATAAAACCTGAAGAAAAAAAGGCACATTTAATCCACGATCTCGATTTGCTGTCACAACAGAAGAAAAGAACGGACGTTCCAGACTCCACAAATTGTCTTGAAACAAGTAAACGAGATGGGGACAGTGGAACTGACACTATGACCATTCATGATGGTGAAACGTTGCTGCCATCTGCTTCATCCGTAGAACCGATAAGTGGTGTTGGCTTCTCGGCTGTGCCGGGTGTAAAAAAGTATCAAGTGTTTAAGGTGCCTCAGATTATCGATGAGGACAGTCCCCGGCGCGGCAGTGCAAAAAGTGCAACTTTGCTTCAACAGGGAAAAGGAGTTGTAAGATCCAGCTTATCACGACCTGTCAATCTAATAAAACATGCAACAATAACACCAGCAGTTCCAGCAGTCAACAAATCTAGTGTAAAAGTATTACCAGGGAGAGAAGCATTGAGTAATGCGACTAACAATACATCGAGCAATGCATCGAAATCAGATACGGAACAAAGCGTCAAGGAAAACATCACTTCCGATAAACCGGTCGTACCAGAGGCCCAAAAAAGTAGGCTTGTGACTAATGTCTTAAAAAATACAAGCCGCTTTTTAAGCATAGAAGAGAATGTCGAAGATGCGACCGATGTGGTCGGTAGTAAAAGAACTGTGGCCAGACCAGTTATACCCAAGGTACGAAAACAAGCAGTGCAACGGTCGAATGGTCTAATGGCTAAAAAAATAACACCAGACGATGCAATTAATACCTCGCCAACAATCTCAGGGAAGATCACTTCCGCTGCATTGCCCAACAGGGAAGTACTTGAAGCCCAGAAGAAGCCAAGCCCAACGATCATCAAAATGCCGGTTCTAGGCGCGAGTAGGTTTAAAGCACCTACAAGAGCAACCGAAAATGTCACCAGATTAACACCAGCTATGAAGAACGAAAGCACTGGAGACTTAAGAAATATGCATAATGCAGCCAGCCACACTGTAGATAGCAAAGCAAGCACTGGAGCCATCAAGTCGACAGGAACAGGAATCGTATCTTCGGCTCCAAGCAAACCCTCTTCTGTTCAGTCAAGTTCAGTTAATACCGCTAAGCAGTCTTCGCCATCGAAACCTGCCACATCCAACACCCAGGTAGCATCCACAAAAGCCGAAGCACCTAAAATGGAAAAAGGTTCAGCCGCCCCTGCTTCCGAAGCAGCCCCTGCCCCACCTCCAGCTCCAGCATCCCCACCTGCTCCTCCACCAGACCCTTATGCAGAGATAGCCAATGGTCCGGATAGCCCTAAACTTCCCGAACTGAAAACCTCTGGGGAAGGAGTTAATTCACCTCTTATGAAGGTGGATACAGAGAACGGTGGAATGCATCCGTTATCTACTCCCAAGGCTGAACCAGCTGTGGCCTCTTCAGAAACGCCTAGCCCGGCTGCAAGCCCTCCAAGTGGTGTTTCGGGGCAGACAGACGTTGGAGGCCTCCTTGATAGCTTGACTGATAAGTTGAATTCAGGTATGTTAAGAAATGACGATAATTACTGCTGCCATGTCGTATTTTTTACAGACTAATTTATCATACATGTTTTTTTATAAGCATACTCTTTTTGGAAATCAGGCTCGGATATGCTCAGTCAAAACTTCTAATGAAGCTCAAATTATGCTGGTAATATGCGTATTTTTGTATATATTTCGATAATGATTTTTTCCCTTAATCCAAAGGACTAACAAATTGAAAGTGGACAGAGTACATAATCAACAATTAGTCTTTGTTTCAGATGTAAATAAATGATGTTTTGGAACGATTTCAGACAAAAACTTTGTAAGAACGAAAGAAAACCGTTTAGTTTCTACAAGAAAGTTCATACGTTGCAAAGATAAAGTAACAAGGTAAAGTGTGCTCAAACCATGCTTAGTAAGAGGTTCGAACAAGGCTCACTAATATGCTTATGAAATGCTTCTTTTTGTTACCAAACCTGAGCCTGAATATGCTTATAAACGTTATTCTTATAAAAGAACATCATGCATTTATAAACACTTAAACGCGTATATTTTAGCTAAATCTTTGTGATGCTGTACTTACGACTGCTTGCCAATTGAGATTCTGAGCTACTGATCTCAGGGAAAGACTGAACGAGATTAAGGGAATTACGTCAATATTTAGTAGAACTCTTTAAGTTTTCGCAAATTGAAAATTCATCAACCGGTGGTTTACTCCCCCGAATTGATAATCATCTTCATGTTTACTTGGCACCAATTGTGACTTATAGATTGGGATGGGATGGGATTTATAGAAATTAACACAAATCGAGTAAGAGAGAAAGGCCTTAACATTGCAAGTTGTAAGATTTCCATGGTCATGGAACTTTGAGCTTTTAACTGGAGTGTGGATTTACTTGAATTAAAACAATTTCGATTCTCTGCTGCCTGGACGAACACAAAAATATGTTATCATGCCGCAATACCTGTATTGAATTCCATCTCTTGTCTTGTCATAGGAGCTGGACCAGGGGAGGTTCCTGCCCCTCCACCAGAGCCCGTCGAACAAGAAACCCATCCTCAGGCTACTCCACAACAAGACGTTGGTGGACTTTTGGATACGCTAACAGATAAACTAAATCTTGGCGGTAAGTTATAAATGATGTGGCAGTAGTGAGCATGCCCTGATTGTATCTATTTATATTAACCTGTACTCTTTTGTACTGTCACTTGGCGGAGGTCCTCTGGTTTGTTTTGCAAGCACGTGTTTCTCTGAAGTACAAATGAATACAAACTGGGTGTTGCTTGTACATGCTTTAATAACAGTAGTCTCTCCTCACAATACGTAAATCTGAGGGAGAATCTGGTTGACATAAGGGGACTTATGCCACCTATGGCCCTGACTAATAGAAGTGTCATGTTAAATTAAAAGTATACACTAGAAATAATGATCACTGATACCTCTGCTATGGAAGATACAACACAAGGAGATGATATACAGCTAGTGCTACATGTTTTGCAC
Organism: Alatinidae sp. Z8VKAUB7J3; assembly: GCA_010016025.2. NCBI lineage: Eukaryota > Metazoa > Cnidaria > Cubozoa > Carybdeida > Alatinidae > Alatinidae sp. Z8VKAUB7J3. The sequence continues at coordinate 2,399 of JAAAKM020003798.1, read as the reverse complement.
TTCAAAGATGCGAGGGCACAAATAACTGAGACGACGCGTATCTGCTTCCCCCACCAATACTTTTGAAGTACTACAATTTACTGCTAGATATTGCATACTCTCAGCATTTTCTTGGCAGAACTTGAAAATACAATTCGGCAGACAACTCATTTTGCCAGAAAGGCCTTTCGCCGATTTTCCATATTTTTTGACAGGGCCAGAAAAAGTAGTTAGGCAGAAATAGTCGTTGCGTATTGACACTAATGAGGTTAGAACTATCTCTTGTAATCATATATGATAAAACCTCACGTATAGTACACCTCCAAGCTATGCAACTGCTAAGTTGTGCTTGAACCTGCACCGTCCTTGTAATTTCCTCCCCCACTACACTCTGCAGGCTCTCTTCCGCCCAATCAAACTACCCTTCGCGACGTAATATTTTGTGAGATCAAAGGTACTTGAAGTTTGTGAACTATCCCATTCGAGCAATGCCAAAGAACAAAATGTTTAGGATCCTTTAACTTTCTTCACCCGAGACCTTGCATTTAATGTTCTAGAATCGCTTTCAAGCACACTCACGCTTTTGGGATCGTAAGCGAGATACATGGACCATGATGAATGAGATTGGAAAGCTGCCAGATGTGCAGTTAATTTGTACTGATACAGTGGAGCAGATAATTATTGAGAAATGATTCTATGAACTTGTGGCGCGTGTAACTTACATGCTTAATTGTATCGCCCAGAGTTAATTCTTTTTCTGTCCTTCTTGTCGCTATTTTGATTTGACTTGTTGTGATCTTAAATTCTTCTCCTTTTCTCTCTGCGTGACAGGTAACATCGCCACTGACCAGCCGATTCCGAGTCGAGAAGCGAAATATTTACAGGATCAGCTCAATCAATATGATCAACAGGCCATCATGCAAGCACAGGGATACAACAGTGACAAATCCATGAAAGGTGTTAAAACAGCTGAGCTCACTGGTGCACCTGAGACAGATGCTATGATATCAAAGGGGGTCGCACCAAACCCTGTTGGTCCAGTAGGCCCCGTTGGCCCTCCAGGTCCTGGTAGCAAGGGATGGCCTGACCTTAACTCCATCGACAGTTTAAATGCCGAGGCAACACGTGAAGAACCGCAACTGGGGGATAATTACGGCAGCGACTTGGAGAGCTATGCGGCTCCTCAATCACCTCCTGTGTCCGATGCTATCGCCCCTGCACCTCTCCCTTCACCCCTTTCTGGTTCTCCGCTTGCTGGTTCACCCCTTCCTAGTTCATATGGGCAACAAAGCCCCATGGCACCTTCATACTCGCGCCAAACACTGGACGCTGCAACACAGGAGGATATCAACTACGAACAGCAAATCGCCGGAGGGGGCTACAATGGCGCCACCTTCGGCAACTCCGATGCGCAGGGACTCGACCCCGCCCAAGAAGGGTACGATAGCCCTTACCAAGGACAGTTCTTACGAAGAAATACGATACTTCGTCCGTATAGATATGACTATGAACAACACCCTTACGTCATGGAAAGATACCTCAACTATGTGTGAACATCTACAGCCATTAATACTTCGGAATACCCTTATTGGGGAAGTCCTGTAATATTGAAGCATCATGGTGCTACTTTGGTAGCGGTGGGTATAGTACGCGACTGTTTAAATAGTTTTAGTGGTGGAGATGATGATGATGGTGGTTAACGACATCTCTCACTTTACGGCTAAAGAAATGAACCATGCAAGACCATACGGTCGAATGTTTAATCGGTGATGTGGTTCAAAGTACAAGTACAGTTGCCTGTGACGATAAATAAAGATGATGCTGTGACATCCTCTAATAGATAAGAGATATTTTCGTAAATAACGACCAGAGATCAGCCTGTTATGTAATTAGGTAATTAAATAGGACGTAGTCAGAATTAAAGAGAAATAACTAGATATTAAAGGAAGATTTCAACATTCTGAATTACTGAAACCAAACGGGCACTCCCCTTCTGACCATCGATAATAAATTTTATAGCATACTAAAGCAGAATAATAGATAAGATTAGCTTAATAATTCAACACAAACTCTAAACTCCGTCAATAATGTTAATAAACCTTGAGGTGTTGGTAATTGCCAATCTATGTAAAGTATAATCATTCTCATCTGTAACTCACAACCCGCCCTATTAGAAGGTAAATTATATAAACTTAGCCTATTTTATATGTCAGTGATTGTACTTTTCTACTTTCCTAACATCGTGTAAATCTAGACACTTGAATATACTGATATTTATTGTTGACTTTTTTCCTTTGCTGAAAAATTCCCGATATTTTTTACAAAAGCAGTAGAACTCAACATGTTTGCAGTACATTGATCAGTATATTTATTTACCAAGTATTAGAACTCAGCAAGTTTGCAGTACATTGATCAGTATA
>JAAAKM020003792.1:0-12205 GCA_010016025.2 Alatinidae sp. Z8VKAUB7J3 | reverse complement strand
GAACAGGTCGGCCCACGGCGCCCCCGCCAGCCGGCGCGCCAGCGTGGCCGGCAGCCCGAGCCGCTCGTAGCGGGCCTCGCGCTCCCAGGGAAGCTCGGGGAGCTGCGAGCGGACGTCGGCCACCAGAGCGTCGTCGATCGGCAACGGTGGCGTGTCGGTGTCCGGGTACATTCGGTCGGGGCCCGGGAGGATGCGCTCGAAGCCGTTGGTGCCGTCGGGGTAGGCCTGACGGGTCTCCGCCGGCACGCCCTCGAGCGCGTCGATGGCGCGCAGGAAGACCTCGCGGGTGGCGGTCGCCACGTCGTCCGGCTCGCCCCACACCAGCACGACCACGTCGCCCCGTTCGGCGCGCAGCCGCTTGTCCAGGCGACGCCAGTGCGACGGATCGAGCCCGAAGTCGCGCAGGTCGGAGTGGAGCAGCTGCGGCTGCGAGCTCAGGCAGGCGATCACGCGTAGCCGATCGGCGAACTCGCGCGCGAAGCTCACCCCGGGCTGGGTGCCTCGGGTGAGGATGCCGCCGAAGCCCGGCAGGCGCATCGCGATCACCTTGTGACCGCGCTCGATCGCCTCACGGATCGGAGGGAAGTCGCTCCGGCGGAGCATCGAGCTGGCGTCGATCGCGAGCGGCGACACCTCCCACGGTCGACCGGCCTCCGGTAGCATGAGCATCGAGCGCTCGACGCCGCGGCGCAGCAGCTCGTGGCGGATCTTGAGCAGGTTGAGCTGACGGAAGCCCTCGGTGTGGACCAGCAGCGGCAGCCCGCGGTGGTGTCCGACCCCCTTGATCTCGATCCGCCGACCACCCGCGACCGAGACGTTGACGTCCTGCCGCGCCGCCCCGGGACCGCGTCGCACGTGTCCGGTCGCCTGGGCCACCCGGGCGAGCAGACGTCCGCCCGCCTCGACCTCGAACGGCGTCACCAGCTCCGGCTCGGTGACGGTCTCGATCAGCGGCACGCCGAGACGGTCGGTGCGGAACGTGATCCGGTGGCCGACGTCGGAGACCTCGCGGCAGGAGTCCTCCTCCAGCGACAGCTGTCGGATGCGCAGCTCGCGGTCGACACCCAGCTCCGGGACCCGGAACGGGATGCTCCCCTCGAGGCCGACCATCGCGGTGCGCTGGAACCCGGTCGGGATGGAGCCGTCGAGGTACTGCTTGCGCATGACGTGCAGCTCCGACACCAGATTGAGCCGGAACATCTGCGCCACCTCGATCGAGATCCGCACTGCGTCCTGGTCGATCTCGAACGGCGGCGTGTCGTCGATCTCGTAGGTGCAGACGGAGCCCCGCTCGAGTCGGTAGACGATCTCCTTGCGGGTCTTGAACTCCATCAGCGCCGTACCGTCGTACTCCCCGAGCTCGCTCAGGGTCGGGCGCATGTGACGCAGCACCTCGGCGTCGCACAGCGTGGTCGAGCGTCCGGCCGGGCAGCGGCAGAACAGCTTGCCACGGGTGGCGAGCTGCTGGTGGACCTCCAGGCCCGACATCAGACCGAGGGCGTCGTAGTCGGCCGGCGACATCTCGCCGAGATCTCGCTCGGCGAGGTCCAGCGCCGGGTCGCGGCGAGGGTTGAGATCGCCCGGTGGGCGCGGGCCGTGGTCGGACTGGTGATCGGTGGACACGGATGAGCTCCCCCCGGGTCGGGCCGGCGGCGCATTGTAGCCGAACCCCGGCCACGTCCCGGATCGTAGTACGGTAGAGGCGCGACCCGCGGCCGGGGCCGCGTCCGTCGGTGAGCCGGATGGGGGCGGAGCGCCCCGCGGAGGTGGAGCAGGTTGGGCAACCGTATCGCACGCTTCGAGATAGCCGGACGGGACGGGGCCGTGTTGGAGTCGTTCTACGGTCGACTGTTCGACTGGCGGATCGAGCGCCAGGACGTCGGCGGCTTCCCGTACGGGATGGTCGACACCGGCCACGGCGAGCCATCGGGAGGCATCCGCCACGAGCCGGAAGGGCGGGCCGAGATCGTGCTCTACGTCGAGGTGGACGACCTGGAGGCGTCGGTCGCCCGGGCGGTCGAGCTCGGCGGCGAGGTACGGATTCCTCCGATGAAGGCGCCGGGAGTCCACTTCGCCCTGGTGAGCGACCCCGAGGGCAATCCGATCGGTCTGGTCCAGAGCTGACTCTCGCAGGAGGACGCCCCGATGCGCACGGATCTCGACGTCGCTCGCCTTCAGCTCCACGTGAGTCCCGAGTTCCGCGAGGCCCACGACCACCGCCGCGACACCGCCTTCGCGGGCGGGGCGCTGCGCCGTCTTCCGGATCGCACGCTGGTCCGGGCCGAGGACTACCCGTACCGGCTGGCCGAGTACCGCCGACGGCAGGAGGAAGGAGACGATCGATGACCGACCCCCGGGTGGACGTGTTCTTCTACGGTTCGTTCATCAACCTCGCGGTATTGGCCGAGGTCGGCCTGGTACCGGAGCGGAGCGAGGTGGCTCGGCTCTGGGGCTACGATCTGCGCATCGAGCCGCTGGCCAACGTCGTGCCGTCCGACGAGCGTTGCGTGTACGGCATCGTCGTGCCGGCCGACCACGACGAGCTCGGCCGGCTGTACGGCCAGTCGTGGGTCGGTGCCTACCATCCGCGCGCCGTGCTGATCGAGACACTCGACGGCCGTCGGATGCCGGCGCTGTGCTACGTCGCACCGTCGCCTCCCGTGTCTCCGGCGAGCGCCGATTACGTCGACCGGATCGCCGGACCGGCCCGGGAGCTGGGCTTCCCCGAGTGGTACCGCGCGCACATCGAGAGCTTCCGCCCCGACGCCGGGGCCGGGACGTGATCCTGCGCGCGAAGCGGGTCTACGACCCATCCGAGCCGGAGGACGGCTGTCGGCTGCTCGTCGACCGGCTGTGGCCGCGCGGGCTGAGTCGGGAGGCGGCGGCTCTCGACGGTTGGTTTCGCGAGGTGGCCCCGTCGGACGAGCTGCGGCGCTGGTTCGGACACCGCGCCGACCGCTGGCCGGAGTTCCAGAGCCGCTACGCGGCCGAGCTCGACGCCGGGCAGCCGGCGGTCGCCGAGTTGCTGGAGAGGATGGAGGGCGAGACGATCGTGACCCTCCTGTTCGCCGCGCGCGAGCGTGAGCGGAACAACGCCCGAGCGCTGGCCGCCTACCTGCGGCCGCGGATCGGAGGTCCTGCGCCGTGCCCGTGAGCCCGGAGTTCGAGCAGTTCGTCCTGGAGCAGCTCTCCGCGGCGGGCGAGCCGTCCTCGCGGCGCATGTTCGGGGGCGCCGGGATCTACCTCGACGGTCAGTTCATCGCCATCCTGTCGGGCAGCACCGGGCAGCTCTACCTGCGGGTCGACGACGAGAACCTGGCGCGCTTCCTGGAGGCGGGGATGGAGCCGTTCCGGCCCTACGCGGACCATCCCGAGCGATCGATGTCCTACTACGAGGTGCCGGTCGACGTCCTGGAGGACCGGGACGCCTTCGTGGAGTGGGCCTCGACGTCGCTCGCCGCTGCCCGTCGCGCGGCTCGTAGGAAGACGACCCGCAAGAAGAAGACGACCCGCAAGAAGAAGACGACCCGCAAGAAGAAGACGACCCGCAAGAAGAAGACGACCCGCAAGAAGAAGGCGACCCGCAAGAAGAAGACGGCGAGTAAGAAGAAGACGACGCGTGGGCGGAGCGGGCGTTGAGCGGGCGCGACGCGTGTCGGCACGGCTTCCTGTCGGTCGGCGGTCGACGGATCGAGGCGGGCCGCTGGGGCCCGGAGTCGAGCTCGGCGCCGACCTTCGTGTTGCTGCACGAGGGGCTCGGCTGCGTCGAGCTGTGGCGTACGTTCCCCGCTCGCCTCGCCGCGGCGACCGGCTGGAGCGTCTTGGCCTACAGTCGGCTCGGCTACGGTCGCTCCGATCCCCGCCCGCTGCCCTGGCCGATCCGTTTCATGCACGACGAGGCCCTCGACCTCCTCGGGCCGGTGCTCGCGGCCGCCGGGATCGAGCGGTCGGTGCTGGTCGGTCATTCCGACGGCGGATCGATCGCCCTGGTCCACGCCGGCGGCACGCCGGCGGCCGGCGTCGAGGGCGTCGTGACCCTGGCGGCGCACGTGTTCTGCGAGCCGCTCACGGTCGAGACCATCACCGCGGCGCGCGACGCCTACGCGACGGGCGACCTGCGCCTGCGGCTCCGACGCTATCACGGCGACAACGTCGACGTCGCCTTCCGCGGCTGGTGCGACACCTGGCTCGACCCGGAGTTCGTCCACTGGGACCTGCGCGAGTACCTGCCACAGATCCGCGTCCCGGTGCTGGCGATCCAAGGAGCGGACGACGCCTACGGCACCGTCGACCAGCTCCACGCGATCGCGCGCGGCGCCCGGGCGACGACCCGGCTGATCCCGGACTGCGGTCACGCGCCGCACCTGGAGCAGCCCGACGCGACGCTCGAGGCGCTGGTCGGTTTCGCGCAGTCGCTCGTCGACAGATAGAGAGGCAGACCGGGCCGGCGGCCGACGCTTCGGGCCACCGGGCTTCAGCGGCCCCGGCTCAGGATCTCCTCGCCGAGGATCCGGAGGACCCTCCGGCCGCCCTCTCCGGACCAGTCGTTCGCCAGCTCCGACAGCAGCGCGCTCGTCGTCGTCAGCTCGACTCCGTACCGGGCCATGCGGCGAAACGCCATCTCATCGGTCATCGCGTTGGGGGACCCGGATGCATCCACCACGGCGAACACCTCGAAACCCACCTCGGCGGCGCAGATCGCCGGAGGGGCGAGGCACACGTCGGTCGTCACGCCGGCCATGATCAGCTGCCCTCGGTCGGGCGCCCGACAGGCGTCGGCGAATGCGGGATCGTCCCAGCCGTTGACCACTCCGTCCCTGCGGACCCTCGACTCGAACTCCGTCGGGAGAAGACGCTTCAGGTCGGACATCGACGGACCTTGATCTCGATCCTCCTGGCTGCTCGTCAGGACCACCGGCATGCCCAGCTCGGTCGCCGCTCTCGCGAGCGCCCGGACGTTGGCTTCGACGGTGGCTCGGTCGACCGAGCCTATCCAGTTCATCGTTCCCACCTGATGATCGATGAGCACCATCACGGCAGCCGTCGGTGCGACCCTTCTCATCATGCCTCCCGATTGTCGCTCGTCCCAAGACCGAGTTAGGCTAGGCCGACAATCTACCGATCGCCCCGAAGGAGAATCAAGGCACAGTTCGTATACCGGGGGAGACATGCACGAGCCTGATATCTGTCCTGCGCAGGAGGCCTGGGACATCGTTTCCGGCAAATGGAAGCCCTGTATCATCCACGTCCTTTCGCAACGCCCCTTGCGGTTCAACGAGCTTCGGCGACAGGTGCCCGGGGTGACTCAACGCATGCTCACGCGTCAGCTCCGCGACCTGGAGCGCGACGGGATCGTCTCGCGCCGAACGGCCGCGCCGAGCTCGGCGCACGTCGAGTACGACCTCACGGTACTGGGGAGGACCATCCTGCCTGTCTTCGTCGAATTGACCGACTGGTGGGCCCGCCACCGGGAGCGGGTGGAGCACGCCCGCCGGGAGTACTCGGGCTGAGCCGAAGTCTCGCTCGTCGCACGTCGCCGGAGAATCTCCTGCGTCCATGGACCTCCGCGCCCCCTCTCGCTCGTCCGTCGCGGAGCACGGCGCGCAGGCCGACCCCCATGGACGTCGCAGTCGACCCGGAGGGCGAACGGGGGGAGGCCCCGGCTACCCTCGGGTCGGGGCGAGGGAGAGGAACGGGAGGAACGAGCGATGAGCCGACGTGTGGACGATGCTCTCCTGCAGAAGACCGGGCGAGAGCGAAGCCGGGAGATCTTGCGTCGATACGGACGTCGGGTGCATGGGTGGGCCGCCGCGGCGGCGATCGCCGTCACGGTCGTCTCGGCCGAGCCGATCCAGCTGGCCGACGATCTGACGGTCCTGCCCCTGGCCGACGGCGTCTGGCTCCACACGACCTTCCGCGACCTCGGCGGCGAACGGCCTCTGCCGTCGCACGGCTTGCTGGTGGAGACGAGCGCCGGCGCGGTGCTGATCGACACCGCCTGGGGCGAGGCGCCGACGGGCGTGCTGCTCGACTGGGCCGAGCGGCAGGGGATGCCGGTGCGGAGCGCGATCGTCACCCACTTCCACCCCGATCGGCTGGGCGGGCTCGCCGTGGCTCACGAGCGCGGCGTCGTCTCCCACGGCTTCGCCGCCACCCGTGAGCGTGCCGTCGGGCTGCTGCGTCCACACCGCGAGCTGCTCGGCACGGCTCGGCTCGAGATCGGCGGGGTGACGCTCGAGGCGTTCCATCCAGGCCCCGGCCACACGGCCGACAACATCGTCGTCTGGCTGCCGGCGTCGGGCGTTCTGTTCGGTGGATGTCTCGTGAAGGGGGCGAGCGCGCGCGGGCTCGGCTACGTGGCCGATGCCGACGTCGAGCGCTGGCCGGAGTCGATCCGGGCGGTGCGCGCCCGCTACCCGCAGGCCAGGACGGTCGTCCCGAGCCACGATGCGCCCGGCGGTGTCGAGCTGCTGGAGCACACCCTGGGACTACTGGCCCGCCAGGCCGCCGCGACGGTACAATGCGGGCACTGAGGTCACGTTCGTAGGAGGAGGAGAGAAGGATGAAGGTATCCATCCGGGCGATGGCGTTGTGCGTGCTGATCGGAGCCGGCTCGACGGCCTGGGCCGGGGGCGTCGGCGCCGACGCGACGTTCGAGCGGCTGAAGTCGCTCGCCGGCACCTGGAAGGGCGACGCGGTCGCCTCCGGCGGGGAGAAGATCGAGCCCGAGGCCGACGGCCAGGGAGCGGTGCACGAGTTCCGCGTCTCCGCGGGCGGCACCGTGCTGATGGAGATCATGTCGCCGGGCACCAGCCACGAGATGATCAACATGTACCACGTCGACGGCGACGAGCTGCTGCTCACCCACTATTGCGCTGGCGGCAACCAGCCGGTGATGCGGCTCGACCGCGAGGCGAGCGATGCCGGCAAGCTGGTGTTCGACCACCTCGGCGGCACCAACCTCGATCCGGACGTCGACATGTACATCCACTCGGCCGAGCTGCGCCTGTCCGACGACGGCACGCTGGAGAGCCAGTGGAACGGCAAGGCGGCCGGCGAGATGACCGGTGCGATGACGTTCGTGCTGTCGCGCGCGGAGTAGCGCTCGACGATGCGTCCGCCCGTCGAGCGCGACGGGCGGGCGTCGCCTCACACCCTTCCGCTATGGACAGTCGACGCGCTGGAAGGGGAAGTGGAGGCCGGGGCCCTTCTCGGGGTCCAGCGCCTCGACCCGGGCGTGCAGGATGCCCGAGTCGTCGAGCAGGTAGGCGATGCGCTGCGGGAAGTCGTGCTCGGGGTTCTCGAACACGATGCTCCGGGCCTCCTGCTTCACTGCCCGGAACTCGGTCGGCTTCTGACCCGAGGGCTGAGCGACGTAGACCAGGCCGGCGGCGTCGGCCCGGATGATCAGGAACTCGTGCGCCACCGTGCGCCCCTCGCGGATGTTCCGGTTGACGCCGAGCAACGTCCCGCCGGCCGGGGCGGTCCACTGCTCGTCCACCCGCCGCGACTCCCCGCCCAGGCTCCAGCAGCCGGAAAGCCAGGCCAGATCGTCGATCGGAGCGGCCCCGGCCGGGGCGGAGAGGACGACGATCGCGAGCGCCAGGGACTTCAGGATGCGGGTCATGCGAGCTCCCTCCCGACGTGGCGCGGAGGCCACGTGAGGTGCGAGGCCCGGGAGCCGTGCCGGTCCCCGGGCCGACCGCCCTAGTTGCGCAACGGCTTGCCGGTCTTCAGCATGTGCGCGATCCGCTCCTGCGTCTTCGGCTCGCCGACCACGCTCATGAACGCCTCGCGCTCGACGTCCAGCAAATGCTGCTCGCTCACGCGGCTACCGGCCGGGACGTCGCCACCGGTGAGCACGTGGGCGATGGTGGCCGCCATGTGGACGTCGTACTCGCTCGCCTTGCCGGCCGCCTGCCGGGCCTTCACGCTGTCGACGAGTGCCTCCTTGGTGGCGGTACCGCCGACCAGCACGTCGGTACGCGGCTGCTGCGCGACGAACACCATCCGGGCCATGTGCAGCACCTGGTCCTTGGCGTCCTGGATCAGGTGGTCGCGGTTCATGGTGACGCCGTCGGTGGCGCGCAGGAAGCCGAGCTGGCCGGCGTGCTCGGCGCTACCGGCGGTGAGCGCCATGGCGACGGTCTGGAAGTTGTGCGCGATGTACGGCATCGGGTCGACGGGAACCGGTCCGCCCGAGGGCAGCCCCTCGGTCGCCCGCACCGCCATCTCCTTGACGCCGCCGGCCGCCGGGATCAGGCCGACCGAGGCCTCCACCAGGCCCATGTAGAGCTCGGCGTGCGCCTGCACGCGGGTGCCGTGCAGGACGATCTCGGCACCGCCGCCGAGGGCGAGGCCGGCCGGGGCGACGACCACCGGCTTCTGGCACGTCTTGAGCTTCATGTCGGCGCGTTGGAAATCGCGCGACAGCCGGTCGAGCGGCTCCCAGTTCTGCTGGGCGGCCGCGTCGGCGATCAGCTTCAGGTTGGCGCCGACGCTGAACGCGCGCGGGTGATGGTGACCGATGACCAGCCCTTCGAAGTTCTTCTCGACCTCCTCGACCGCGCGCTCCAGCATCTCGATGATGCCGTTGTCGATCGAGTTCATCTTGGTCTGGAACTCGAGGCACGCGACGCCGTCGCCCAGGTCGATGAGGTTGGCGCTGCCGTTGGTCGCGACGGTCTTGCTGCGCTCCTTCAGGGTGGGCAGCAGGACCACACGCGGATGCAGGCGCTCCTTTTCGTACTCGCGGGTCGCGGGGTTGTAGGCGTAGCGCTCGCCGTCGCGATCGACGTAGAACGAGCCCTTGCCGGAGGCGAGCATCTCGTCGACCCAGGCGGGGATCGCGACGCCCTCGGCCTTCATGCGGGCGACCGAATCGGCGACGCCGATCGCGTCCCAGCGCTCGAACGGACCGAGCTCCCAGTTGAAGCCCCAGCACATCGCCCGATCGACGTCGAGCACCGAGTCGGCGATCTCGCCCATGCGGTGAGCGGCGTAGGCGAGCAGGTCGCGGGTCAGCGTCCAGGCGAACTTGCCGCCGCGGTCGTCGGACTCGACCATGTGCTTGACGCGCGCGCCGGCGTCCTCGATCTTGCGGGTCGCGTCGAGCGAGTCGATCGCCGGCTTCTGCGGGGCGCGGTGCTCACCGGCGGCGATGTCGTAGGAGAGGATGAGGCGCTTGCCGTCCTCGCTCTTGGTCTTCTTGTAGAAACCGGCGCCGGACTTGTCGCCCCGCAGTCCCTTCTCGGGCATCGCACGCAGGAAATCGGGCACCGTGAACGTGCCGCGCTGCTCGTCGTCGCGCGCCGCGTTGTGGACGTTGTCGCAGACGTCGTTCAGGGTGTCGATACCGACCAGGTCGCACAGGCGGAAGATCCCGGTGCGCGGGTGGGCGAGGGCCGGCCCGGTGATCGCGTCGACCTCCTCGATGGTGTAGCCGGTCTCCTGCTGCAGGTGCACGGTGCGCATCATGTAGAACACGCCGACCCGGTTGGCGATGAAATTCGGCGTGTCCTTGCAGTGGACGATCCCCTTGCCGAGGCGCCGCTCGCCGAACTCCGCCATGAACTCCACCACCTCGGGCAGGGTGTCGGGCCCGGGGATGATCTCGAGCAGCTTCATGTAGCGGACCGGATTGAAGAAGTGGGTACCGACGAAGTGCTGGCGGTACTCCTCCGGACAGTCCTCGGTCATCCCCGCCAGCGACAGGCCGCTGGTGTTGGTGGTGACGATCGCGCCCGGCTTGCGGTGCTCGGCGATGCGGGCGTGGACCTGCTTCTTGACGTCCATCCGCTCCAGCACGACCTCGACGATCCAGTCGCACTCGCCGATGCGGGCGAAGTCGTCGTCGAAGTTGCCGGTCTCCACCAGCGCCCGTCCCTCGGGGGTGAAGAACGGCGCGGGACGCCGGCCGACGGCGCCGTCCATGGCGGCGGTGGCGATGCGGTTCCGGACCTCGGGAGACTCGAGCGTCAGCCCCTTCTCCTTTTCCTCCGGCAGCAACTCGCGCGGCACGATGTCGAGCACCAGGCACGGGATCCCCGCGTTGGCGACGTGGGCGGCGATGGCGCTGCCCATCACGCCGGAGCCCAGTACGGCCACCTTACGGATCTGTCCGGTCATGTTTCGGTCCTCTCCTAGACGGTGTTGGGTGACGGCCCCGAGGCGAGCCGAAGGGGCGGGGAAATCCGGCCGGAGAATATACCACAGCCGGACCCTCCCGGCAGCCCGTCCGGGCGGGGGAGGGAGGCGTCCCTTGACAGATCGTCAACGACTCTGGTATCGTGCGTGCGGCGATTGTGCAGCATTTCCCGCACGCGTGAGGAGCGACGCATGCCGCGACCGGCCCGCAGGCCGTCGCCCCGATTGGGGCAGTATCTGAGACGTTGCCGCGAGGAGGCCGGTCTCGCCCTCGCCGACGTCGCCGAGATGTCGCGCGAGCACCCCGAGTCGATCTCCGTCAGCTACCTGTCGAAGACCGAGCTGGGTCGGTTCACCCCACCCCTCGGCATGCTGATGACCCTCGCCTCCGTCTACGGAGTGCCGCTTCAGCACCTGATCGACTACGCCCTGCTCGACCGCGTCGCGCCCGAGCCTCCAGCTTCGGACGACCCGGAGGTGTTACGTACGGCAGGGCTGGAGGCTATCTACCAGGGGCGTGTCTACCACGCATACGCGTGCTTCGAGAAAGCAATCGACCTCTTGGGCTCGAGCGATGACGTTGCAGTCGAGGCGGAGCGTCACCTGTTCGTATTGAGGATGGCGAGCGCTCTTCGTCACATGGGAATGCACTCGGTCGTCCGCCATATTCTCGACCGCTTGCTCGCCGAAACCGATGTTAGTCCGGCTGTCCAGGTTCACGCGCTCTATCGTCTCGCCGTTGCCTACTTCGCCACTGGCGGGCTGCCCCAGGCTATGGGAATGGCACTTCAGGCCCGGGTCGTTCTCGATAGCTCGACGTTCTCGGAGCGCGAACGGCTGTCCTACGATGTAGATACGATTCGCGCACGAATACTCCGGTCGAATGGAGACTTGGATGGCGCCGCGGAGTTGCAAAGAAGCGTTCTCTCCGGGCTTGAGAGTATTGGTGCCGAGTCTGACGCTGTGATGGCCCGACAGAGTTTGGCCCGCGTGCTGGTCGTCAGAGGTGATGTCGAGGAGGGGCTTCAGGAGCATCGGAGGGCGATGTTCGATGCTCGTCGCCTCGGAAACGAGCGACTACGGTGTCGGACGCGGCTGTCCTACGGAGTATCCTGCTTCGAGATCGGGCGGCTCGACGAGGCTCGAGAGGAACTCGTAAAGGCACTGCGCGTGGCCCGCGAATACAGTTTCGTGGACCATCAATTCGATGCTTATTTCCACCTGTGGAAGTACCATACTATTCGAGGGGACGAAAGCTCGGCGGCAACCCATTTCCGTGCGCTGTGCAAACTGCGGACGCGCATTCAGGGGCAGTGGGATGTGGTTCGGGAGTTCGACGAACTCGCGCGTCAGAAGCGGGACTGACCGGGGGCAAGACTGATGAACGCACGTAGGGTGTCGCCAGTCAGTTGCGAATTGATCGTCGCGGGCCTATGCCTGGTTCTCGGAGGCGCTGACGTCTTTGCCAGGACCCTAGAGCCTGCTGCGGAGCGAGACCTCGGGTTCGCTGGCCGACTTGGTAGCTCACTCTCGTTCGAGCTAGGAATCGGCCTATGCATCCTCCCAGACTTCCCCGATCCAGTACCCGTCTTGCAGCCTTTCCCCAGCCCGACACGGCCGACAACCTGCAGCTGCTTCGGAGTAGGGCCCTGGTCTCTGCGGCTCTGCCGCGAGGCTCCGATCTCGTCCGAGGCGACGAGCGCCGACTCGGGTGAATCGGTGCGTGTGGACTCGGAATCGGATCGCACGGCGCGGCGTCGGCGCGACTAGCCGGGCCACAGCTCCTCATGCCGAGGCCGTCGCCCGAATCAGCTCGTCCGACCGGTCAGTAGCCACAAACCTCCTGGTCCGTGTCCGTCGGTCGGCGCCGTCCATGGCGGCGGTGGCGATGTGGTTCCGGACCTCGGGAGATTCGAGCGTCAGCGCCTTCCGTCTCTCTCGGAAGCCGTTCGAGCGGCACGGTGGCGAGCGCCCGGGCTAGGTGTGATGTCCAGGGAGGTTACTGACAGGCAAGTCGGAACCTCTGGAGAGGGGTGACCTCACCGATGCCATGGTGGGG
>JAAAKM020003791.1:0-10383 GCA_010016025.2 Alatinidae sp. Z8VKAUB7J3 | reverse complement strand
GGGACGGACATACCAATGAGTAAAGGAACCCCAATGGGTGGTTGATCCTCGGAAGGGAGAGGGGGGGGGGGGGGGGGGGGGGGTGACAAAGCAACTGCTTGAGGCAAACCTAGAGATTTTTGAATCCTTCTCAGGAGAAGGGGGCTGATGGTAACGTTTTGTGGGGTTAAGCCCCTTATAGCCCCCCTAATTCTCTTTCATTTATAATGGTACATTCTACATTCATATGTATTTTATTATTAGCATATATAGGCTCAATTTTGCCGCAAAAGTAAGCAAATATTATGCATTTTAGCCCGCTGTATTCTTCAAATGAAATTTCGGCCGCAATACTGATCACAGCAAGGTTGGAAAAATACTCTGCTTATCACAATGTTACATTCAGGTTGTTTTAGGTATTATCCACTAAAACAGACTAGAGAAATAAGAGTACTTAAAATTCGGACGTCACCTGGCTCAGTTCATAGAGCACACGCCGCGGGTAGCGTGAGTCACGGATTCTATCCCCGGTGGTGACATGTTTTCTATTTTTCTACTGTTCTTTACAAAACTGATGTTTTCGGTATTTGCAGAAGGAGGCTCAACTTTTGCTGATACTCTTTACGAATGCTTGGAGAAACTAAGCGCAAAGGCAACTGCGAGGCAAAGCACATAAGAATTTGCTTAACATAATTTAAGCCTAAATTAGAGGCTCGTGAAGTATATTTGAGTCTAAATCTTCACATGCCTTCCAAAATAAATAAATGTAATTTGTCTTGTAATTTTTTTATATCTCTTCCTATTTGAGCTTTGCCTCACAGCGTTCCCGATGCTGACCGCTGCGTTTTACACATTAAAAAGGTTTGTCCACCTCGGGTTAAACAGCAGAACTTAAAAAACGACGGGACGCCTTTTGCCTCAACCAATGTTCTGCCATTGACAGCATCTTGACAAACGGTGAGAGTAGTTTTATATGTTATTATATATATTATAA
Source organism: Alatinidae sp. Z8VKAUB7J3 (assembly GCA_010016025.2). Taxonomy (NCBI): domain Eukaryota; kingdom Metazoa; phylum Cnidaria; class Cubozoa; order Carybdeida; family Alatinidae; species Alatinidae sp. Z8VKAUB7J3. Next base: position 9,410 of record JAAAKM020003791.1, on the reverse strand, counting down.
TATTGTATGTTATGTATATCTTTTTACATTGAAATGCATTGTATAGTTTTGCTTGTTTCTGTTTCGCTATTATTGTCTTTGTTTTTTAACTCCTCCCCTCCTTGAATCATGAAAACAGAAACTATTTGATGACTCTCTGCTCGATTTGTTCGCCTAAGACTTCTCAAAGAACAAACGTCAGATTAAGGACAGTGCAGTTCTGAGATTTGAAGCATCAATCTAGTCAACGGTGAACTTTAAAAGATTATTTGAGCGACATGAGGCCCTTATTGTAGTATTAGTACTCTAATAGTTTTTTGCAGAAGGAAATATCAGTAGGTCGATGCATAATCTTGGTTCTGACCTACCTGCCACGACATCTATCGTAAAACTACATCACAAAAGACGAACTGCCTACCTACCACTATCGTTTTATTAATTTCTTGAACAGGCCTGCCATAGCCAGTAATGATAATTAATTTCCTGCTAATTTACTTGAAATGCTATAATATGATATCACGAATATTTAGGTATTAATAGGTGCCAGAGTACGAAAACTTGCCAAGTCATTCTTACCTCCGAAATCGCGAGGCCTGCACCAAAGAACTTCAACCTTAGTTGATAGTCACTGCATTCACAGTAGCATTGTGTAGACCCAATGGTGATACACGTTTTTCTGAAATAAGAAACCTAAGCGACGGCTTGAGCCTCGAGTTTGTTATTCTTTTTTCCAATTTTAGCCTCAAATGTTTCTTAATTTACCCTGTTTCAGCCTTCAAAGCTTCTTAAGAGGTACTTCCTTAAAACTCATGAAAGTACTGTCATATCCAGTCACAAAATACCATTTCAACTTATAAGTAACATGTGGTATGTGCGATAAAGTACAAAGGTGTATGTAGTATGTAATAATAGATCGTTCAATATGGTACTGCCTTCGTCACAGATTTAGTCATCTACACATCTTCTATACTGCTTATTCTAGCATTTAAGCATAAAGGTTTATTTTAACAAGTGTATAAAGTTTTAAAGCGTACATATTGTTGTGTGTTTTAAAGGTAATATATATGAACTGTTGCAGGAAAATTATTATTTCCACTCATACTTTTTAAATAGCTTCTTTGTGGTACAAGACAAGAATATTGCACGAAATAGCGAAAACATTGTGTACTGAAAAGCTTTTTTCGTCTGGCACTCCTCAGAGTACTAACGTCAGAATGACCGAAATGAAGTGTGTGAAAGAGTATACCCAACTGTATTTTGAAGGAGCCAATCAGAATTTGGACTGCCTGAATGGCTTGTGTTTTTGAACCAATCAGCATCCACTAAAACAAGATTAATTGAATAGGCCTAGTGAGAAAACGAATTCTTTCTGTCTGTCTGCATAGCAAAGGTTTTCTTACTTTCATGTGGACTGACTCCAGTACGGCAAAATGAAATGCAGACCTGGCCTTTCCTATGATAAGGAAGGAATCGTCCGTGTACACTTTGGCACAGTCTGGGTTCTCAAGCAAGTGATGCCCTTTGACAGAGTCGCATTACTTAGTGGTGTTTTCGGTCTTTGAAACCCGAGGTGGTAGTCCTTTAAGGAGTTGATGTTTGGCGAATTTCACACACTTCATTTCGGTCATTCTGAAGTTGTACTCTGAGGAGTAGTACACAATGTTTTCGCTATTTCGTGCAATATTCATACTTTTACGAATGTTTCTTAACTTTTGGATTAGTTTATCCTGCCTAAGCTATATTTTCCAAATCTAAGCCTAAGGTTTGGTTTCTTATAAAAAAAAGTGTACTCTTGTTTTGGTTGAGGCTGCGTCGCTTTAGCAAATTGAATCTACCGCATACCCGTAAAGAAACTAATGGCAAAAACTGCCTACATTAAGGGTTAGAAACTATGAAATATGCCATTTTGTGCATCAAAGGTGAGATTTTTCCTTGTTTAAAACATAGTATCAAGTATTTCAGGCTTTCAGGCTGATAAGTGGTTTATTGTCATTGAGCATTATCTGTTGTACTTGTTGACTAAAGCAACGGGGTAGTACTCTGAATCTATTGATGGCGTCGTAATTATGTAATCCGCAAATTGACACACGTTTTTCTCGTTGACAGTCGAAGAGGTCGACGCATTCAACGGTAGGCTCACATTTGTTAAAAGAGAAGAGGGTTTCTCAGTTCTAAGGGCAGTGAGGAGGCCTCCATTCGTCTCTCTCTGGCTACGCGCCTCGTTTACGAATTAAGAAGGCAACGACGAGAAATCACGGTTTGTGTTCCAAAACCTCTACTGAGCAAGACCAATTACACCAAATTCAAATTTAATTTACAAAATAGTAAACTCAGCATTATACACATTTCTAATTATCTAATTTTTAATTCATTTCACTTCTATAAGAATCTTTCTAGATATCTAATCCTTCGATCAGAAAGAATGAATTTTACAAACGACAAAAGGTGATATTGTACCTCTTAACAACGAGTAACCTAACCCAAACATATAATACAACTTAGAAATACAGCGTTTCATGCAATGATTTATTTTCAAGTGTTTGGCGAATATAAATCACTCATTGTCGATTGTTGTATAACAGACATCCTGCTTTTACGCCTTAAGTTAAATGTCAGCCTCGAACTGGTGTTCAATTGGCGTGAAATGAGCGGACAGAAACTCTCGTTCACATCTACATCGTAAGGTTCGTCATCAGTATTAGCGAACGACTGCTCCTCGCTCAACTCCAATCGACGTTCTATGTTCTGTATAAGGACAGTAGCTGCTACTCGAACAGCCTTTGACGAGAATTCCATTTTCTGAAAGCTTTCCCGCAAGATATCACAATTGCTCTCACTTTTAAAGTCTTTCAGCAAAAAGTCTCTTAGCGACTTGCCATCCTTGGCGAGTTGTTTGGTGGCATCACAGCTAGCAACAGCGATTTCCATTAGAGATTCAAGCTCGTCTTCTTTTTTCGCCAAGGCTGATAGCGTGGAACCGATTTTGGTCAGCGACGTACAGAAGGTACTTACACTCGATACGACCGCTCTCATGTTCCGCGTGAGCGACCAGGTAGGTATTTCTCTCGTAGAACGATTCTCGGCAAACGTAACCTTCGAAATAAAAGGGAGACCAGAAATCGGTTTTAACCAGGTACGTAAAACAATATATAACTTATGTTACATCGAAATTGCGTGGATTGTAGTAGATAATCAGAGTAGGGTACTATATTTGGAAGAGGGGGTCGGCTAAAGGATCAGCTTAATGTTCATACTTGTATCAGCAGGTTTTTATATTTTTGTTATTGGATACTTTTTGCTAAGATTTCTAATCATTGGGGATTTTAAAAAAAACTCTTCAAGAGCAATCTTAACTGAACACTGCGCGCTTCAAACAAATTCTGGCGGTCCCAGTGATGCTCACTTTCTTCAAGAAGAAAGAAATTAGGAAGAACAAAAAAATATAGTTAAAAAATTGCGCTCTGTGGCAACAATGGTTTAAGGACGAGAAGGTAAGGCACGCGGAAAACTCTTCTAAAGCATCAGCTTCACTAAAGAATCTGTTCTGCGCCTAGCATCCCACATGCACACTCAACCCATCCACAACGTCTCGATTTGATAGGACTCCCAAACTTGAAAGAAGTGTCCGCGTGGACCTTCGTCCCTCTTATATAGCCCCTATCTCCAAAGAAATAGGATGGGGTACATGACATACTGCTACCTCATTGTGGCATGCTGGGTGTGTTCGAGTGTCTGAGATAAAATACAAGGTGTATGGAGGAGTCGAATTGGTGAATGCTGAATACTTACATCACTCACAGGTACGGGAGGTCCTCGTTGGCAATATCGAGGTACATGGCACATGGCACAGGGTACGTTGTCTTTAAAGGTCACAAAGAGGGCACATAACGTACTTGTACTTTACACGCAAACGTACTTCGAAAGGAGCTTCAAAAAGTAATTCCAGTTTAGAAAGCAAGGATTAAAGGAAAATGGTAGCATTGTGTGAATGGCTATGCTCTGACCTGCATCACGAAATTTTTTAAAATACGAACAGCAAAACTCTTCTCAAGGAGCCAACAAAAGGAAGGAATGCAAGCATTGAAAGGAACAATACCTTCTTTTATCGGGATGCTTGAATAACCAAATATCAAGTAGATGTCAGGTCACAGATCGACATAGAGGATAGTTCAAATTTAAGCGCAATCGACGGTCTTATATTCATGTTTGATTGTCTGCCCGTTGGATGTTCAAATGACTCAAAACTGACAAAAGCCGAATTGAGCAGATGCTAACAAAATCCACTCTATCACCACAATGTTTAAACGTTTTACAATTCCATTTCTCATAATTATCCTGTCAGGATGTTTCAAGGACATAATTTTGTCATTATCACATTCAAACATTTATTAGAGAACTTGAAACAGAGAGTTACGCAAAGGCTAATATAAATGAGTATTTCGACTTGTTAGAGGTTAGCAGACCTCAATGTCAGATCGAGGCATACAGAAAGTTCATTGCAAGCTAGACCTACTTCTTTAATATTTAAAGAACTCGAAACAAAACTCTATATTCCTCGAAGAAGAGCTCCTACTCCAGAGAGCAAACTCACCTAAATGTGACTAGTCTTATTACATATATATACGCCCCCCTCTTTCCTCTGACTTGCTAGAATATCAGGGGGAAACAAATGACGTCTTCACGCTGAAGTTGTATCGACGTCAATCATTTTTAACGTTTACAGATCCTTTGCTTTAATCAGAGTAGAAGGCACTGTTTGCCTTAAAGAGGTCCTTGCGGTTCTAGGTTAGCATAATTCTTAACTCAAGGGAGAGGTTTTCCTAAAATAATTACACTTGTGTATATCGTCCATTGGCAATACAGTACACAGTACGTATCGCAAAGGCAGATTTTAAACAAGCAATAACAATGATTACATTGTGTAACGATGATAAATAACGCACCAAAACGTATATGCTTATAACTTATTTATGGTTCGTATTTAAAAACCTACTTAGCGACTCTCTTTCAACCTACGTACTCCTGAAAAGCCACTTAATTCAACAGTCCACAGCATCATAAACGGACGTGATTCCTCGTATATGAACCTGGAAGTTATATTTAAAAATTTAATGGGATGATCAATTATGGAAGCTTAATTAAATAAATGCCTTGATCATTATTTTAGACACCTTTTAAGTCAAATTGGTTCAACGTCTGAGTATCTGGGAACACCGGCTGCCAACACCATGCTTTCACGGACGACATCTGAACACATAAATGACCGTGATTGCTACCATAAACGCAGGGATGCTTATCTAAAAGATTCGGTCTTTATGACGTTCTGCCGAGAGCGACCACATTCGGACTGATATTTCAAATTTAGTGTCCAGGCATGGACTTAAAAGAAAAATCGATTTGCACGTTGCCAGAAAGGTGGTCGAGGATCTGGATGGGGGAGGTTGCATAGAGCCAGTAGGATGGATAAGAGACAGAATTGCAAGGGCGTCAACTTTCTTTTTACATCGAATGTCGTCTAATTCCTGTGAGGCAAAGATTGCTCACCTCCCTAGCGAACCCCCCCCCCTGGAAGGAGAACAAACTTTAAAGCCAATAACGTATACTTCTAAAAAACCGCATATCAAGACCAACACATTGCCACTTTGCCACTTGCATCTGAAATTTGTATTTAGATCAACCTGAAGCCAGACAATGCTATAAAATCGCATTTATGAACGTTCGGAAATAGTAGAAATTTATTCTTTCTCTACCGAAGTGCCCACGAAATCCACCGTAAGCTCCAGGAAAACACTGTATGTGCAATCAAAATCAATCATATTTTCTTGACAAGTAGTAAGTTTAGCTCACAGATCATTCTATTGAATTTATCTAAGTAAAATGTATAGAGGTCCCTTGGTATCTGCAATTAACAACACCCTCCTCCGCAATGCGAGTGACCCCTTTTGATTCCAAGCGCTGCGTTCCGTGTTCTCAGAGCCCCATCTTAACGTAAAATACCTGTGTCTGAAATGCCTTCGCATTCGTAGGAAACAAATGCTCTACGGTCTAACAGTGCTGTAGCCGCACAACTGCTCTCAGAGAATTACAGAGAGTATTTTCGAATACTGCAAAGCAAACTTACCAAGAAATCGTTGGTTCGTTGCATCAGAGTCGACGCTGAGATTAATAGGTTCATGACATCGTCTACCAACTCGTTGTCAAGCTAGAAGAAAACATATAATACATAGATAACACTTAAGGTTAATAGGAAATAAAATGGCAATAACCATAGAAACGTTAACTAAAGCTCCAAGACCTCTGATGGGAGAACTGACAAGTTAGGCCGGTGAAACTGAAAATGCTTCAAGTTGTATAAGGACTTTATCATTTTATTTAATGCACATCCCATATTAACTCATTCTTAAATGCAGCAATTTTATGAATGAACGTAACTCAAGAATTCCTAAACTAAGCACAAAGTCGAGCTCCTCAAGGCGACTGGAAAAAATGGGTGTTCGATTTATAATTTTTCGCTTCACACTGGCATAATTTCAGGTTACAATTTTTAAGCAGATCGTCCCGTTTTTACATTTCTTTCCAGCCAAGCTTTTTCAAGTACACGTGAGACACCACCCTTGGGATCCAGGAGCAGTGACGTAAGAACAACACTACAGTTGGAAGTGCAGATCCTATAATAAACTGGAAACTTATTCCCCATCTCTACTCCCAGGTAGTTCAAAGTAAAGCGCTCCAGGATACCTAAATTAGCAATCTGCCAATCAAAGACCCCTGATACGCAGTGGGCCCGATTTTGAAACTACCCTAAGTACCACCAAGCCGGCTCACTAATAGATAAAGGGCAGTTAGGGCCTCAAAGGGCAACGCTCTTTAATTTAGGCTACTAGACAGCCGCAATCGCTCAGTAGGACCGCCTCTAACGGCTTATGGAAAGAATCTGTTGTCAATGAGAACAGATACTACATCTATTCCTTGCCAAAAGGCCGATACGCAGATACCAGAAGTAGCTCTGGTCTGCCGTAGATGCAAATCGGACTGCCACCGCTAATAGTTTTCATTTCCCTGTACTCTGTAACGGTACCTACCCAACTAACGTGACGGAATTCGAATCGGATAAAAAAGTGCGACCAAAACATTTTAAGAATGGGATTACATAAGGCAAAATATACCATCCAAAGCTATATTAGAATTTGCATTACATTAATTGGTAAGACGTAAAACAAAACAAATTAAAAGGATGGGATGAGAAGTATGAATTTTATAACTTTAATACTGGAGTTAAGACAAAAGCACATTTTAAACTCTTCACTCGTGCAGGGAATATTGTCAGCTAGCAAGAATAACAATCACATCAACGATTCATGTAAACCAACAACTTAAAAGAGCAGATCGAAGCAAACAAAAGAAACATTAAATCTCACTGTAGAAACATTTTTCGATCGGGTAAATCATTTAGGAAAATTGTTCTTGCATACATGATGAATTCGTGTAATTATCGTGTAATAGTACCATTCACGAAATGTTGGCTTACGATACTTCGGATCGAGAGAGCGAAATCATTCTTAGCTGGAGTTAAAGAAATGAAATCGCGACTCGTGACTATTATTGGAGGACATAGGGTCACAATAATGACTAATAATTCAAAAGTGCGACCTTGAAACATCGCATAAGTTGGGACTTAAGGAATTACGTAGCTTATGAGGGCTTACTGTTCGATTTTCACGAACCAATAACGTTACAATAATTCGACACTTATGGTTTCAATGCTTTAACATGAAGTGGAAGAATTTTCCGATATTTACGAAGTGAGCGATTCTGGAAATGTTTTGAGATAAAACGTTGCCCAACTTTTCGCGAAAAGGCGGAGAATACAGTTGGGGGCTATAAACTGAAACACAATTGTAAATTAAAATTTGATTTTGAGATAAAGACTTTAGGAAGGGGTTGGGAGCTAAATTTCTCTTAGACAACCCTTGATTGATAAGTCGCAAGGTAAAAGTAAAACCTCATGAGAATCAATCACCTAACTATAACTATAGGTAATTATAACCGCCATTAGTGCATCTCAGTCGTTTAAAACAAATGACTTTTAAACGAAACTATTGTGCCTGTCTCTCCCTATATCATGGCATTCAAGGTTTCACTATCATAAAGCTTAAAATAAAAAGACGACATCTATTCATATTTTGGCTTTAGTGAGTGGAGGGAGAGACCATGTCGAAATTGTGACGGCAGCTAAAAAAGGTCATAGATCTTGGCATGTTGGCTTATTCAAAGTGAATTTAGAGAATACCCCTTAAAATGACCCATTCTGTTCTCTGTTCTTGATTTACGAACAGGTGAACGTGTAGAGCACCTTATCAGACCACAGAGGTCTAGAGAGGCGACGTGAATATAGTGGATGAAGTCGAATGTGAAAAGAGTAGCAGATTCGAAATTAACAGAGGCTTGTGTGAACAGAGCAAAAGGAAATACCACTCAACCTTCTGGCATCCAGGTGTACACAGTCGATTGAAAATTCATTTAAAACGTGAGTTAATTCTGAAAAATATTTACTTCTATTCATTATGCCTCGTGTAGCCCCCTCCCCTGGTAAGCAGGGGGAACGGCCGCTAAGGAGAAACTTTATAATTGCACAAAGTTCCAACTATCCTATTATGCACATAGTGACCTATACCAGGATTTCGTAACCCCTGAAAGCAAAGTTTTAAAGCCCACTCCTAACTACGAAGAAACGAAAGATTTTTTTATGGTTCCAGCGATATTAAAGAGGCACAACCTACCACAAACTGTAAATAAAGTCGCAACTGTTTTAAAAGGCGTAAAACGAAAATATAAGCGTGGAAAGAATTGGAAATAACATTTATTTATCAGGTTTGGTCTCCGCGTTTAGAGGCAAGATGAACAATGGAACTTACTACCAGCTTCGTGAAATCAGATAGTTTGTTAGGAAATTTACCAACGGTAAAGTCTTTTACTAGAAAATATCACTTTAAAACCTTAAGAATAGCTGTCCCGCTAGTACCCCTTATCTTAACGTTACCTGCCTTAAAATTTTAAATACCCTGGGGTTCTTTGTACCCCATTTTAGAAATTTGATGTCACAAGACTACATGCGGCACCAAATCACCCTGTCTATATACATGTGTTGTTTTTTTCATAAGCAACTCAGTTGCTTAGGTGTGAGGCCTCGATTTGGTCCAAAATCTAAACAACAAGCTAAGCAATTCGAGGCCTCAAATTCAGGAGGGTCAATTTTTGAAACGCCTGAAAAACGGCATTCCACCCTTCTTAGACCACAGTAAGCGGCATGAAGGTGTTAAATACACAACTACCAGGGGCCGCATTTTTTCAACGGACAGCACAACGAAATTCGACGATAACCTGTAGTGATACCTAAGCAACTACTTAAGCAACTCCAGGCCTGATTTTGG
>JAAAKM020003790.1:391-12207 GCA_010016025.2 Alatinidae sp. Z8VKAUB7J3 | reverse complement strand
TGTAGTGTTATCATGCGATTATACTTGATTATGTATTTAAATATCAATATTAGAGTTCTGTGATTAGGTTCGTACTTCCTAAAAACCTTACTGTCCCCATTTCAGGTTTTGCCGGGTGAAAACAGTAAGAATACGTTGTAAGTTGGTGTGTATGTAAATATATATGAAATAGATGGCAAAAATTTAAAAAAAAAAATCAAAAAATCTTTGTTTTGTTTTTCTTTTCTTTTTTTGATAAGGTTAAGGTGCTTTTTACCCTTTTTGAACTAGAAGTTTTGTAAACTAATCAATCATACATACCTACTAGTTGTAAGTGTTTGACTGTATTTCGTTGATATGTGTTGGGAAAATAAATTGCGAGTTTAAAAATTATTATTATTATCATTGTGTGATATTTCTTGTAACTTATCACACTATAATAACATAATAATAATAATTTTTAAACTTGCATCATTATCATCATAACTATTACCATTATTATTATTATTATTATACGTTATTATCAGTTTGTTATACGCAAGCAGTTAAAACGATTCGTCCGTAAACCCAAACGGACTGAGCAAAATAATTTGTGTTAGTAGAGACATATACCAGTTTAAACAATTAAAAAATGTGAGCCAGTAGAGGACGTGACCGACCTCGCTCGAGGCATAATAATAATCGTTTGTTGTACGCAAGAAGTTAAAATTTAGTGCTGAACCAGAAATTAAGCAAGTTTATGCATTAACACACCAAATTATGTACAACTTAATTAGTTTCAAAATAGTAAAGTAGTGATTAAAGAAATTCGTAATTCCAAGGAAGACCGTGTAACGAAAACGTTGATATCACAGGGGTTCATTGTTAAAGCTGCGTTGAAAGAATGCTTCCCCTTACATTTAAAAATCTGGCATGAAGCACTAGACTCCCTTCCGAAGAACATCTATAATTTTACATGCCAATATCTAAATAGTTCCTTACCAACTCTAAAGAACATACTGCTTTGGAAACAGACCAACAACAATCAGTGTTACATATGTTTCAACCCACAAACTCTCAAACACTTTGTCTCTAGTTGTCATGCTCATTTTAAGAAAGGAAGGTACAATTAGAAACATGACCCCGTATTGAAAACGATCGCTGATTTTCTTTATTCCTGTAATCCTGATCTTTTGCGATATCGAAGGTTACCGCTCACCCTCTACTATATCTGGAGAGGAATCAAGACCTGATACGATTGTCGAGAGTAATAACTCACGGTAAGCTTCGAAACAAACTTAACCCTTTGAGGACAATAAGGATTGACTGGTCGGAAATTGTCAAAAATTTGGAAATAGATCATTTATAATACCAGAAAGACATATTAAAAAGCCATTTCTTTCTAACATTTTTATATTTTGAGATTTTGAATAGGTCATAAATGACCCAATCGTCCTAAATGAGAGAATTTCCTCAAATTTCAATCTTGTGTCTAAAGTCAAATTAATATGCCGCGTGTTTATTTCACTTAAAATTAAGCATGCAATCTTTATTGAAGAACGTCTTTTAAAGGGTAAAATGTGCAAATTAATTCTATCTGGATCAAATTTGACCCAGTCGCCGCAATTAAACATAACAACCAAACCCAAAATGTATTTATTTGTGTTACGTTTTGTTGTCCATACGATCAAATTGAAGAAACGAGGGGGGCTTATATCAAATTCAGAACTACCCAATTCACCATGTTGGCCCAAATAAAGTGTGAGCTATTCTTTCCACATGGACAAATATAAAAATGATCGCAATATTTAGTAATAGCAATATATGCGATAGCATACAAAAATATATCAATGAAAGCAAATGTCCATGAAAGCTAAAACAGTGAGCACAGCGACTTCCAACACCTTTGAAGCTGATGATGAAGCACGAGCAATCAAAACGTTTATGATCTCTTTGCATTACAGTTCATAAAGCAGATGAGCAACTCATCACTCATAGTCATCAATGGGGTATTCCTGGAAACAGTTTCTTTCCTTATTCAAGCACAATTCAATTTTGCAGGGGGAGCAATGGACGAACGACTTGATGTCTTTTCCTACTCTGCTGCAGTACTTGCATCAAGCACTTGAGCTTATAATTGGCATATGGTCCCCAGTGGGATATTTTTGTCTTGCTTGCTGCTTACCAGATTGTTTGGGTACAGCAGTAACTTTTCGCTGTCGAGAAGAAAACCCCTCAACGATGCCATGCGCAATGCTCGACTGGTATTCTTTGGCACACAACTTTTTATCAGCATTCAGAGTGTATAGACAATTCTTGAGTTGACCATGAGCTGGTCTAACAGATCAAAAGCCAATCGAAGATAGTACCTTTCACCACTTCGATCTTGTTCGTTTGTACTCTTGATGCGATCATTTACATCCACTCCATCCATATGTTTGTTGTAAAGCTTGATCAAATTAGGACACTCCAAACGAAACTTTTCTCTCTGACCTTTAATAGGTCTTTCAGTGCGAGATACTTCGGAATTAATGATGCTGGAAATTATTTGAATTGGTTTATTATCCATCAATTTTAAAGCCATCAGATTTTGATTCTTGCAATAATACATTTCAAGCACTCCTCTCAGCATCTTCTTGTCATCTTTGAAGGTTGGTAAACCTTTTCTGTCTTTCCGGACGAAACCAACGAAATTCACTCCTCGTTGCAGAAGATGAACAGCCAGTTTTGGAGAACTGAAGTAGTTGTCAGCAAATATGGAAACACCGCTCCCCTTCAATGACTTTGTAAAATCCATGACGACATTCTCTACAAGACAAAGCTGTGGTGCCTCCTCCCTTTCAGTGTAGATTTCGAGCTAGTAGAGGTAACCAGTCACTGCATCGCATCGCAACCAAAATTTGAATCCCCACTTGATGGGTTTGTTTTTGATGCATTGTTTCATACTGCGATGCCCTTTTAATTTGACCATATGCTTGTCAACACTTTGATGGTATGTAACACTTGCATTTCTCTGATAGATGATGTTGAAATGCTCAATCAAGGTGCGAATCTTTGCAGCTTTGTCATCTGCCCTCAGGGATCGAGATTGTTCGAAAAGTGTAAATTTTTTCGAATCTCTTCGTACCTGCCTCTTGGCATTGCCTCATGAACGAATGAGACTCCTAATTCATCGTTGAGCCAGTAATCTCGCGGGGAAGGAGGCTTACCCAGGAATACCTCAATTTCTCGACCAGTAACATTGTATGGTATTCCTTTTTGAAGAACATATCGAATTGACTCCGCAGCAATCTTTGAATACAGAATTGAAAAATTACTATACTCATAAAAGGGTGTAACAGCATCCGTTTTATCAATGATATCATTAAAATCAAAGGTGATGCTTTTACTCAAGTTGCACCCCTAAGAATTGTCAGTGAATTCCTTTTTGGACCATTTGATGTCATTTGTTGTGATAGCTGTTATTTTGCTTTTGGATGACGAACTGTTTATATGGGTGTTGTCCATTCTTGGGCGCTTTTTAGGGATATCAAAACCTTCTTTTTGACTTAATGCAGGCAGTGTACGAGCAACGTCATCAGCAGATTCCCTATCATTAGCTGTTGAACTGCATAAAGGTTTATTGGTGTGCACAACAACTTTCAGTGAATTGTCAGTGATGATGGGAATTTCTCTATTACTCTGAGTACCTTCAATTATTGCTGCTCCGTCCTCAAAAATAGTTTCAAGTTCAGTATCACTATCAATCACCATGTCATCAATGTCTTCCTTTACATCACTATCTGCAGCATCCAAGATAGCCCCCAGTTTATTTTGGTTTAAATTTCCACTGATATCTGCAGCTAAGATTATTTTCTTGCCTTCAGTGTGACCATAATTCATTTTGTCACTGTAATTCTTACACCATCACAAAATGTGCAAACAAAATTTAAGCATTTGTCATCAGTGCAGCATTTGCAATTGATTGTCGTCTAAACCTACAATTACCATATTGCAGTCCCATTTAGTTCACTTGGGGTGATTGGGACCAATCGTAGAATTGCCTTTCCCATAGACAACAAAAAGCCTGAATTAGCGAAATTTTTAGTTATTCATCTCAATTAGACCTTGAAGTATTATTCTTTAATAGAGAATGAGGGTGCATTTTACTTCAAAATGGAATGTTTAACAGAAATCAGGCAAAATTTACCAAAATTAAATAATCAGAAAATCACCAAAATGTTAAAAAAATGAAATTTTTGTGTGGTTTCATGTTTGACACGCAAAGATAAAGGCCAATCAAGCAAACAATGCTGCATCAAGTGGACTAGCGAAATAAACCACGCTGTTTTGTACTCTGGGTCATATATGGCCAATCGTCCTCAAAGGGTTAAAGGCGAACTATGATCGAAAACACTGGTCAACAAAAAAAATTTTGAAATGATGTCGAGACTCCAATCATCTATTCTAACTGATTTGGGAGCGCTGAATCTGAAAGTAAACTTAGTTTTTCTTGGTTAGCTACCGTTTATGTGGCACAAAAATGTCTCATTTGGGGGAAAGAAGTATTTTCTGTACATATGGTATGACCAACAGCAATATTCATTGAAGAGAAACAGCAAGGACGTCTTAAACTGGTATTTAAGTCAGCAAACATTGATCTGATTATCTAGAAATACTACTTTTGCAATAACAATCAGACACTGTCTTTAAATAACTCTGTTGAATCCACAAAGACCAACGAGTATTTTTATCGAATCGTTATATAAAGAAACAGCAAAAATAAAACGTTCGTGATCATAAGAATTATGATAAAAACCTTCTCTTTCTTCATTGCATTTTGTCTTCAACGCTATTTAATTTGTTTTGATACCCTAGCAGTAGTCAGCCATTATATGTTTGTTTCATCTGCCTTAGTAGCGCTCTTTCATTGTTTTGATATCCTGATGGAATCGTTCTCCTTGCTCATCATAACATCACCACAATTCTCTGGAAATTTATGCAAATGTTACTGTTACTGTTACTGTTACTGTTACTGATTGTTTTGACGTGAGTCAATTTTTTGCTGCGTCTACCAAGAAAGAAAGCTTTGGGCTTTTGGGAGTGGACAAACTAGTAACCTAAACATCGACAGTAGCAAGCAAGGCTATAAGACGTTGTTTGACCAAGTTCACATGCAGTGTGTATCGGAGGATATAAACAAACATTTCACTGGGTCGTAAGGAGCAACAACGGACAATATCTCGTGAATTGTTATGAGCCGTTTTATGGCCGTCGTTAAACTAGTGATGAATTCGACGCTTAATACTTACAGCATTACAGACTAAAGATGTAGCAACTGGCGTATATACTAAAATTGAACGAGATGGTGCAGCGTGCACTGTGCTGAATGCATCTGGATTTTAACAAGACATAATCATGTCGTTAGAAGCAATGACTGACGAGGTTTTGTGATTTTAATGAACATTCCGATTGCTGAAGTTGAAACCGGTGAAAGTTTAATGCCTTATATATGCAACATTACCTACTGAAGACATCGTAATCATCTCTTGTACTGATACTGAACGAGATGCTGTTCCTGACGTTGAGCTTTCGTTCTCTAAAATTTTAGGTACTTTTAGATCTCTATTTGTAGAATATCTTCTCCAAATTCAACGCGATCAACCGTTCGAGGGTCAGTCCGGAATTTTGGAAACAAATTAGAATTGTTACTTGCACGTTTGAGCTGAAGGATGGAAATTTTAAATTTCTGGGAGATATTTCAATTTCCCCGAAAATCATTTTGATTTTAATCTCCCCCTCCCTTTCATATTTCAACACCATGTCCATGACTACTATATATGGTAATATTGTTTTGTCAAGTTTCTTATATCGATGCCTTTACCACTGGTATCAGTTTCTAGGTAAAAGTACTTTATATTAATAGCTTTTGTTCCTGGTACCCTAACTATGTTAATGTATATTGTGCTAGTGCCTCCTCCCCCCACATTTTTTATCTTTTAAATAACAGTTGGATTAATTATATTTACATATATGGTAGAAAAATAGGGACTTTTTATATCTTAGTTACTTTTTCTTCATGACAAATAAAATCTAATACCTAAGAGATTTACAAGACGTTTTGCAATCGTTTTATTTCAACAATTCGTATCTTGACTAAGATACATAATCACGAGAGAAGATTAATTTAATTAACTTTCGAGTTACAGGCTACTCGGTTACTTTGTTAATTTACATAAATTGTCTACTCCAACAAGGGGCGCTGACGTAGATTCGAACGTTCCATTGGCTCGGATTTGCTTTGAATCTAATTACTCTTTTGTTTCCACGTGATAAAACTTGGGTTTATCAATCTCATAGGTTAATGCAAATATACAGACACACACGTTTTTGCATTGTAACGTTTGGAAATTGTGTAGCTACATTGGGTTTGACAAGAGTTTGGTTTCGAATGGTATATATTGTATTATGTTTGTTTGTATGTCTATTGCGCTTGGTTTTACTTAGGAGCGACAAATGGGGATTCTCAACAATGTATACGTACGTACACTCGACCTAGCCACGTACCTGATGGGGGTGTGAGGGATACTGCAGACAGGGTTAACTTGGAGTGGCTGGTCGAAATATTTAGGTAAGAGATTGAGAGTGGGACAACTAAGATAAAGCTTGTGGGTCTTTTGACGTTGCCATATAAATTTGGGGTGAGCTAATAACAAATATGATGTACTTAGTCCAATTGTGCAGCCCCCTCGCCGCCCTGTAGCTACTGGTTGGCCTTTTGATGAGCGTAAAGTTAATTTTCCTTCTCTGGTGAATCCACAAAACCAAGGCACTTTGAACACGTGACCCTAAAAAACGTTTACAATTTATTATCCTCAAGCACCAATTGCCTTGTCACCCTGACTCTCTGACTACCCTGCTCTCCACTGTATATCTCCTCTGCTTGCCTATATATAACCCGCTTAGGTTTTTGTCCCATAAAGACGTATTTGTAGGGGCCTAACACAAGGTTCCGCCTAATTATTAAGGTTACATAAAATTTTGCCCTTCTCCCCCTTCACATTGTTTAGGATCACTCTATGTACTTCGTTTTTATTCTATTTTTCATTTTTTATTCTATTGAGTTTTAGCTAAGTATCATTTTAGGCGTTCTCGTCTCCATTTCTTTCAACCCTCATCTTTCAAGTGTTCTCAAGTTTCCACCCCCCCTGCTTATTCCACCCTATTCTTAAGGATGATAATCTATAAGACATACAATCTCAAACTAATTCTAACTAATAACTAATAAAGACAATGATAACCTTTCCACGCTTGGCGAAGTTAAGCATAATCTTGAGGCTGTCTGTTGAGATTTTCACGTGAGAATTCTAAACAAGCTAAAATATGAATATTTAGCCCTTGAATAAGCCGCTGAGCAACCAAAGAGGTCATAATTCTGTCCTGGCATATATTTTTGTCTAATGGAAAGATCTCCACAAAAATGAAATTTTGCACCGCAAGGCCTTGTAAAGTTGGTTACCGAATATGAACAGGGAGCCGTTTTTCGAAAGAGAGGCTAACACAACATATGTTTCCGGTTTAGTTGAGTTACCATTCCATAGGTTGAAGTTCTATGAAGTAACAGAGAGCAGACGATTATTACGTTGAAATAGGCCTTAAACTTGTTTGAGTAATACTACGCATTGTGTTGCGAGTACCCTTCAATTCTACATCGATTTGTTTGGAAAGCAAGAGGGCACAATTTCTTTGGCTAGGAAGAGGGCACAGTTTTTTTTGGTTAGAAAGAGGACAAAATTTAAATTTCTTTGGTTAGAAAAAGGGCTAGGAAGAGGACACACTGTTTTTGACTAGAAAGAGAGCACAATTTCTTTGGCTAGGAATAGAGCTCAATTTCTTTGGCTAGGAATAATACGCAATTTCCTCGGCCAGGGAGAAGACGCAATTTCTTCGGCTAGGAAGAGGGCACAATTTCTTTGACTAAAAGGAGGACACAATTTCTTTGGCTAGAAAAAGGGCAAAATTTCTATTGCTAGAAAGAGAGCACAATTTCTTCAGCTAGGAAGAGGACACAATTTCTTTGGCTAGGAAGAGGACATAATTTCTTTGACTAAGAAGAGGGCACAATTTCTTTGTCTCGAAAGAGGTCAGGTTACGACTACCCAATCCCCCGTCCAATCCCCAATCACACAACACCATTTATTGCCAAAATAACCTTATTTGTTTGATTTAATTATCACTACACTGCCGATAAGATATTTGATACGAGAAAAGTCAGTTTTTTGTCCGAAGTCTGCCGCGTGAAGAATCATTTTGAATCTTTTTCTTTCCCACATAGATGGAATTAATTATAAAACTCAAACTGTCATTACTTCAATTAGCAGTTGGTCTGGACGAAAGAAAAATTGCTCTATAGCGGGATGACCCCGACGAGATCTGGAGATCCGGACGGTCGATGGTTCATATTGGCAAAATTTTCCAAAAGAGTTCTCGTATCGTATTTCTTTTATTAACTTGGAAAAAACATGGCGAATCATCTTCAACTTGTCGGTGTTGGCGGAATTCCTCCCCTGTGTGGGACCCGACTTCCATATTTGAAAAGGAGGTCAAAAGAACATGATAGGCCACGTTAAGATGAGAGTGTGGGTGGACGTGAACTCTGGCAGCCAGTCTTCCGAAGCACATGAGATAAGCGAGTCTGCAAGGCAAGCTGTCGGCAAAGTGTACAACTCTATTTTATGACAGTGCTCTATATCAATTTAAACAATAGACGGTGTCAATTTCTTTTTAAAAAACTGACAACGCAAAGAACCCAAACAGCAACCATGCGCATTGTGAAGTCACAGAGAGCTCGCCTCGTGAAACGCCACCGGATACTGGATCTCGCTAAAGGATTCTACGGAAGGAAAAAGAATTGTTATAGTATAGCTGTCAGGGCAGTTCACAAGGCTCTTCAGCGTGCTTTGGTGCAAAGAAAAGAGCATAAACGTTGCATGCGAAGAATGTGGATCGATCGAATAAACTTTGCAGCGAGAGAGCATGGCATTGGATATAACGAATTTGTCACGCAAATGTGTAAGCACGATATCCTAATTAATCGGAAAGTATTGGCTGAATTGGCAATCCATGAGCCCAGGACATTTAGATCACTTGCTGAACTGGCGAAGTCGAGATGCAGTGATGGACTGCTGGCTGCTCTCGATTAGCCTTGTGATTGAACAAGATAAATTATATATCGACTATCGTTAGTGTATCTCCACAACGATCGTTTTTTTATGTTTGTGTCCAAAGTACGTAGTGGTTTCTTATCTTCGTACTATACGGCAGGCGTTCAGTGCTCTTGATTACACGTACACATGAATAGGTATGTAGCGAGCTCGTTGGTGGTTGTGAGTATTCCTACTCTTTGGTGCCTAGGCCTAATGGACGTCGCCCCCGTTAATTGATTTTTCAAAAATGTTTCACCCAGGACATTCTTATTCCAACCCGCCGCCTACTAATTTTTAAGTTGTCTCTGACCCATGGCAATTTCTAGAGGAAGTACTTTGGCGGGGAAGTAGAAAATATCTTTAAAAAGATGAAGGTGGCCTTTGACAGCTCAGATGTTAGCAATAACACTGTCATTGAGCAGGAGGATGAGGGGAGCATTTTTAAAATCTTGGAAGGCATGTAGGAGACTGCCATGACTTTGAATAACTTACAATTGTTTGTACTGTCTTACCTTACGTTTAGTAAGTTGCAGTTGATTCAAAGCAGTGATTCTTGACTTCATTCTTTAAACTTTTTGTCCAGACTCCCCCCCCCCCCTATTTTGGTAATTTTTTTCCCAACCCCTATTCCAGTCCCCCAGTTTATTAAGTTTTGGGGGTTTTCCCAACCGCCCATTTATTCCACCCCCTTCTATTAGGCACCAAAGAGTAAGCAGTTATGAAATATACTTATTTCTTTACCACTCTTGTGTTAAGCTTTGTCGTAGCACATCAATCTATTCACATCACAGCCATAATTTGATCATCAGCAAATATACCAGGCAGCAACTGCAGTATCGTTATATAAGCATAGTGCAACAGGCAAAGTTTGTGTTAGTCTGTAATATATTGGGACTTGGTAAATCAGTTAAGAAATAAAATGAGGTGTTTTACTCTGTTCCAATATATGTAATGCCATGTTGCAGTTCCGTACTCCGTAAGCTAGATACAGCTTACGAAGCATCATAATTACCCTCCACTAACCATGTTGCACTTTCATTACGAGTGGCAGTAGCTTAAATGTGTCCCCTGTTAAGTCAAACAGAACATTCAAAACGTAATTCAAGAAGAGTGGATTTGACATATTTTCTGTTTCTCCAAATTGTGTCTTTTCAATATTGACTTTTCAGATCCTCTTTGTGGTGATACTTTCAGACTTTCCATGGGCTTTTTCCTTGGTCAAGGGACCATACATTTATGGTTGTTAACATGAAAAAGTTAGGCATCATGTTGTGGGGTTGGTGGGGGCTACAATTTTAAGCAAATTTTGACAAGGGGGAGGGAGAGTAAAGACAGTGCATTATTTTAGGCATAATAAATGTATGGCCCCAAGTCACATGATGCAGAGAGGTCGATCTCAAATTGTGAGGAAGCTGGATTTCAATGGCCACCGGTGGATGACAGAGCTAATATGGTGACTAGAGAAATAGATTATGTTAACATCAAAAAGTGTGTGCTCTAACTCAATCGGTAGAGCACACACCACAAAAGTGTGGGTCACAGGTTCAATCCCCAGTGGTGAAATATTTTTTATTCCTCTTGTGTCTTTGCAATATTGAGTTATATACACAGTGAGGGAATTTTGCATGCCTTAGTATTAGTTATATACTTGCTACACACCAGGTACTCTGAAATTTTCAGTGGCAATGCCTCTTCGCAATCTCTCAATTAAACGACCCCTGATGAGCAGTGGGCTGATCTTGGAACTGCTGTAAGTGTACAGTAAAACCACCAAACAGGCTAACTAATAAGTAAAGGGCAGCCTGGGCATCCAAGGGCAACATCCCTCACTTTAGGCTACCAAACAGAGAAGCAAAACATAAGGCAGGCTCAACTGCCTAGTAGCACCACCTCTTGTAGATCATGGAAAGAATCTGTCGTCAGTGAGAACATCTACAACATCCATTCCTTGCCAAAGGTCAAGAAGCAACTCCCATTCCTATTGCACATCTATATATAACACCTGGATGAAGTGGCTTAATGGATAAGATCTATCTTCACTTTGGCGGGCAAGTAGAAAATGTCTTTATTAAAATATGAAAATCACGCATTAAAGGATGATGGTGGAGTGTGAAGACGCCCATTACACATGTTAGCTGTCATTGAGCAGGAGGACGAAGGGAATAATTTTGAAATTTTGGAAGACATGTAGGAGACTGTCATGACTTCAAATAACTGGCTATTATTTGTGTTGTACTACCTTACGTTTAGGGAGTTGAAGTTGATTCTAAACATTGCTTCGTGACTTCATTTTTGGTCATTTTCCACCCCCTCCCCCCATCTATTCCAACCCTCCATTTATTACGTTTTTGGGATTTTTCCAACCCCCCGTTTATTCCACCCACCACTCGTCTATTAGGCACCCAAGAGTGAGTCACTTTACCTCAAATTTCTTGTATTGGTACAAGTACAAGAAAAAACACCCTCATGTATTCATGTAAAACAATCGTATGGATGGTATTTGGTGAAAGAAGGGTGAATAGTCTACCAGCAAGTTATGATACTCTCGAGTGCCAAATAATCGCACACCCCCCCCCTGCCTTCTAGCGGGCGCCAATTGTACTTACCCGCCCCTCTCCGTCGCACCACCGAGTCCCCAGCCTCTAGACACCGCTCTCTTCGCCCTGCACTGCC
>JAAAKM020003789.1:0-12207 GCA_010016025.2 Alatinidae sp. Z8VKAUB7J3 | reverse complement strand
GGCACAGTGTCAGTTTTGTACTACCTCGCAAGCCAAGTGGGAGATTGTCAGTCCTTAAATGCAAAGATACTTTGTGGTACAAATTCTGAAAGGAGTATTTGAGCAACTGATACGTAGTGGCTTAACGATGTCCCCAGACACTGGTCACAGCAATTTGCTCGGCGTAAAGAAGTAACTTTTCGCGAAAACTTATGGGGAGGATTGCTAATTTGATAGAATTCAGTATTTTGTTGGCAGAGAGAATAGGTTTTCAGTTTTCAGCGGCGTATTTTAACCTTCTCCTATCTTCCAAATTCTTCAGGTGTCTGATACTTTTACTCCGGACCTTTGCTTCAACCAGTATCTAAAACCTTTAGCAAATTATGACCCCCTTGCTCAACGTAATTAACAGCGTGTTTTGTTTATCAGCAACGTTTTGCGTGCCATAACAATACTGGATGTTTGTTATTGATTGCCGACCCCTGATTTATATGATAAGAGGACTCTCACGAATTCTCAACAGATACCAGCCTTATCTTTCAAGCAATTGTACTGATAAAGAACCACGATCGTGTCACACCTTCTGTATACAAGCCTGTGTCGTATCAATACTTATCTTGTTCTTTAAGGAAGAGTAGTGCCAGTAAAAATTGCTTTGCGACCATTAAAATTGGCAGGAGTGCTTATTGTATACCAAAACGAAGGCAAAGGATTACCGTGGATCAAATGTTAAAGATGACCATGTGTCACTTTATTTGCACTTTTTCGTGGTCAAATGCACCAACTCGCCTATTCGGCAGCCCTACGCAGCTTCTAGAAAATACTGTTACAGAGTAACTTGTCGTACGAACAACTTCTTCTTAAAGTCCATGTTTACAATTGCTTTCAATCATCCTATCTCTATTAACACCTTTCGGATGTTTCAAAACGAGGCAAAATTGGATCTTACCTCCGAGGGTAAAACACAAGTACTGTAGTCTGATGTCACTAGTTAAAGTAGATATGGCAGACTTTACAAAAGTACGCTATCTCAAAGTCCTGCATGACCCATTTATCTAAAATTCTACTATAATTTCTTTTAATTCCTTTAAACCTATCTTTAAACGAAACTACTATCCGAGTACCTTCAGTGAAAGAAAAAAGCTGTGGAAATTTATGAAACAGAATTTAATGGAAGGATGAAAACAACTAATTTTCGATATGCAAACTTGCTATAACCTTACTCATATTATCTACAAATCTGTTATATCGAAAAGGCTCCTGCTAATTTTTTTGTTTCAAAATACTGTAGTCGAAAAGCTGAAAACCCAGCTTTTATAGGCAGTACTTGACATTGCAAAGATGACAGCTCACTTGATAACTTTATGTCACTTTACCCCACACTATCCCTGGTTTGGTTATACTAAACATTATGATTTATGAACTTTTGCAGCTTGCAGAGACTAAACCTGCTGAAAGCCTTATTATTGCCCCAAGATATCCTACTTTGGACAATTTTATCTGGCGCCATTTTGTCAAGTCACTCAAACTTTGTGTTCGTCTCGCTTACAATCAAATTTTCAACTCAAAAAATAAGATAGGTGCCCTCTCCAACGTTTCATGTAGCTGCATGGCAGCAACTCGCACGAACGACTTTTTGGCCAACAATTCTACTCGGATGGTGTAGGCGACATTGCGCTAAACACGATCGGCTAACGTATGACAACACCCCAAGTTCAAGTGAACTAAACAGTCGGCGCATCCAGTACACTGCACGTCATATGGAATATGATATACTACCTAAATACTAGGACTATTTGTTCAGAACTGTCTCACAGACACTGCTTTTCTTATAGCTAATCAGTTCACTGAGCAAACAAGTCCCTTTAAAACGTGACAGATATAATTCTGTTCTGTACATATTTGCCAAGAGGTTGTTTGCGTTACTTAGCTAACTCACAATAGTACAATTCAGTTGATAACAGAGAATTTACACACGTTCCCAAGCGCGAAATTACACATCTTTCAAAATAAAAAAATTAGTAAGTCAATACTGTCAAAATTCTGTCCCAGAACGTACCACTCTTTATAAATAAAGTACAAGTACCACATGTCATGTTCCATGTGACATATACCTTGTACCACAAAACATGTACCACATACCATGTACCACATACCATGTACCACATACCATGTACCACATACCATGTACCACATACCATGTACCAAATACCATGTACCAAATACCATGCACCACATACCATGGACCATGTGCATATTGTAAAGTATTTAAGCACTTCATTAACCACATAGGTGGCTAATGAAACAACCAAACCATCTTCTACATAATTACACGGTATACACTGAGAGACTCATTAACACCTGTGACAACAAGATCTTGAGCAGAAAAATTTCTGCTGCCACAAGAACGGGAAGCCTATTACAAGTTTATAGCCAGATGGCAAGGGTAACATATATATCATCAAGAGTGAAACCCTAAATAGCTGCTATACATGGGTACAAGTGAGATTTTAGCTCCAACTAATACTGGCAAAGAAGAATTTATCAACAGTGGAATGTTACAATCAAGTAAATCCATGTCAAAACATTGTTAAAGACAGATGTATCCTGCTTAACAGTTTTAGTAAGAAGTGGTCACAGTAATTGTCTGGAATAAAGAAAGAAAACTTTTGATGGTGAATTTTTACCCCAATGTTGAACATGTGCTCACTAACACATTGAACAGCATAGCCATGAAAACATTCCAAGCTCTCCCACAATTGCATACCTCCTTTCCCAGTGACTGTCTACATATACCACTGAATGACAAATCCTACACGAGGTTCTCAACACTTAGACTCAGTTGTGTTGGTCATGTTTAAAAGGAAAGATGGTTTCAGAAACGTGCATACTCTGGAAGTTGTTGAAATAGTGGTGACTAGTAGACCTTACAAACCAACGAATACATCATTAATAAGGATCTTCTTGTGGGAGGAACTTCTCTATATATAGTGCATAACTGTCCCAAGTGGAGGTCTGCAATAATTAAACATATTAAAATAGCCTAAAATGAGTGATGATGATCACGATGATGTTGATGGTCATAATTATGACAATGGCGGTAATGATAATGTTAATAATGATAATGATAATGATGATGATGATAATAATGGTGGTAATGATATGTTGATAATGATTATGATGATGATGATGATGATGATGATGATGATGATGATGATGATGATGATGGTAAATAAGATGATCATGATGTACGGGCATGCCATATTCCTTTATATTAAATATGCAAGAATATGCCACACTAACCTACAAATAAATATGCTATCCTTACTTAAAATTAAATATCAATTATCTTATGACAGTCAACTTTTGGCACTTGAATTTTCTATGGTCAACAAAATAGTTACACAGTAAGTATGTACTGGCACAGTTCTGTTCTCCAACTTACAATAGAGGCCAAATGCATATTTACATCTAAGACAGACAATGGAATATCACACTATGGTGATAACATGCTCAGTACAGTATTTCTGCAAGCTGTTAAAACAATTACAAATACTTTCAGTTATTGACCTTTGCAGGGAGTCCTGGTGAAATGTATTGACTGGTTACGTCAATTAGATATCCAGAAACCACATTAATCATGAAAGACAACTGAACACTTGTAGGAATGCTTTCACTTGCTTGTCCAAAATACTGTAATAAGCATGCAATGGCAACGATTTAACGAAGGCTTTCTGGTTGGATCACATATATTTGCAGAAGTGCAGTTATTTCTCTTTTAAATGGGGCAACTGGTCTCAGGTTCTGCTCAAGACTGTAAATTGGGTTGAAAATGAATTTAAAAGAAGTATATGATATATATATACACACATTTCGCTGCACAGGCGGTAAATCTGTGTGCCAGCTTAACAAACATGGAAATAAAGTCATGAAATTATTTACCTGTTCCACAACAATAATTCTATATTCTAGTAACTGTCTTTGTAAAATGGGATGAAGATGCCTTAGGAAAATCTTCAGCTGCTCTTCCCGATTACGATATGGTATGATAATGGCAGTCTACAGGAGTAAAGCATTGAATTAAAAGTAGCAAATCAACATGGAAGCACCTTTGAAAAGTCTCAGATACAGCTGAAACCCATTTTCAGAGGGGTGTCTCTCTCTCTCTAAATATATATATATATATATATATATATATATATATATTCTCTCTATTCTATCTTGAGGTACATAAAACCACCTATCCCATCTAGCTCTTGCAGCACTTGCAGCTTTGTAATTTCATTTATTGTAATGTGATGACAATCCATCATAAGACATCCTATTATGAAGGGTGGGGTATTAATTGTTTAAATTAGACTAAGTTAAACTAGATGGTGAATTGGTGAGTGGCTTAACATCAAGCGAGACAGTAGACAACCTTTCATAACATTCATTTTAAGAGAAGACACATTTTAAAAGGAACATCAAATGAAGGAAAATTTCTTATAATATTTGGCGTGTTCACTCCACAGATATGCTTCAGAGTATTGCAAACAGGGTAGCTACAGACAAGGAGAGAGTTAACAATGAACTATATAAAAATGTTAATTAAGTCACATATGATATCAAATTAAGTAATTTAGATACCACTCATTTGATCTTGGTAAGGGAGGGGGGGGCTTCATCAAATTGCTGGTGTCATGCTAAATTGAAGAACCAAGTCTCAATAGTTACAGCCTTTCAAACAGTTAGAGTTACTTTCACAACCTTGTAATTAAGTATGGACCAAAAAGTAAGGCTGTTCTGAATCTAGATTTCATCAGTGGTACTGTACAGGAGCTGGGCAATGTCTATTACCAAAAAACATGTGGAGTAGGCTGTCAGCAGTGGAAGTATGGTGCCTTCTCATAACTTTCAAGATGGCATGGAACTGATTGTATGACAAATGACAAATGTTTTAAAGACTGCCAAGACAACATCAGAGTTGACTGGAGTTTCAGATTTCTTCATGGCATCTTAGCTATTAGTAGCCTTTAAAGTTCAAAGACAAGCAATTGTACATCCTTCCATCCATATTGCAAAATCCCTTTTTCCCATCTTGTTTAGTGAGACTGTCCGGATAGTGTTATTTGTAGTTTCTGTTTTGTGTCTATGCACTTTCAAGGGGTGCTTTCTCAGTGTCATGTAGAATCATTGTGATTTAGTTCCTGCATTTAATAGTATCATGATCACCATTATAGCCTGAGGCTTCAATGTTCAAAGAGAATATATAGCTTAGAGCATGTCATGACTAAACAAAAGATATATAGCAATAAACCTTGAGGCACCAACCTTATGGTGATAGCAATAAGCCATAACATCTAATCATCACCTTATAAAGGTGAGACAGTATGCTAAAAGAGTACACACTGTGAGAAATCATACCAATTTTGCTTGATGTACAAAACCCCAGACTAACCAAATGAATTAAATTTCGGGATTAATGTTAGCATATGTTACCATGATAAAATCAATTGCTTGAATACTCATATAAACTCTTTAGCACAAATTGGACAGACTGGTTGATCTCAAATAATCTTGAGATGAATTTTCCATGTCTGGTTGACATGATAAAGGTCAATGCCAGGTCACTGTTATTCTATGATAGAGAGTACAAGTTCAATTCCTGGAATAGCCATTGGTGATGACAGGAAGGGCATCTGGTCTTAAAGTGCTCTAAACTCCATCGAAAGTCCAATGCGTATATGTGCACCGCCCTAGCCCCTATCAAGGAGAATACAATGCGTTAAAACTGATTACAAGGATGTTAAAAAATTTACACTCTCAAAACAGTTACAGTATTTGTACCTTAGCTCGAGGTTTGCAATCTGTTGGTTTCCAAGAGCCACCCTTTTCAACTGTTCCACCCTGCAAAACAGACATCTGCTTTTCTAAGTCCTCCATTTTAGGGACTGTTTGATCAACATACATAAGTCCAACTAATGAGAAAAAAAACAAAGGTAGTAAGTAGCATTTACACAAGGCATCTGTGGTTTGTCAAACAAACAGAAAGATGAACTAAAAAGTTTTACATATCAGGGCACTGACCCTGATATCTGTAATCTAAAAAGTATACAGTGATGTTGATCAGGTATAATATTTAGCCAAGGACAAAAAACATCAAATAAATATGTATTTCTCTTCTGAACCTACTGACCATGTTAACGAGTTAAATTACAAACTGCATGTTTGCTCATACTTTCATACATAACAACAGATTAATAAATGTATGAATTTATATATAGTTAATGAAAACATCTCTTATGTCCTCAGTGCAAAACATTATTGAAAACTCTTTTATTTATGATTAAGAAATCAAAAAAGGCTTAACCAACAGATTCTTGATTTTTAGCCAGGCACTGGTTACAGCAATCATTTAAAGTTTAGTGGGGAGGGGGGGTTCATGATGAAGAGTTTTCAGGATAGGACATAATGGAAACATTGAAAACAACAATTGCAAAGGTGGCATGCTTTTGTCAGTAGTGTCACTGAAAAGTGGATAACAAAAATAGATCATCAGGAACATTTTTACAACCAAGTTTCTATGTATTCTTTACAATCCAAATACGTTACATGGTATGTAGAACATATGTTAGTAGACTAGGGTTTGTATAAATATTTTCTGTTGCTTAGATGAGTTTATTTGATAGCAACTAAAAGAATGGGGCAAAGATATGTAATACAGTAACTACATATACAAAAGCTGTGTAACTCTGCTTCCGTCTCACTAACTGATGCTTCACACCACCCCCCATTCAACAAAGTGATACCTAATGAGGGATCTGCAGTTTACAGGCTACTACTTAACAGTGATTCACTAGCAAACTACATTTCAACAAATCGCAGTGCACATCATAGTAGGAAAATGTTGTGGAAATTGATATTGACTGCAACATCTTTTGAACTATATACCTTGACTTAAAAAACAATATTGTGCCACATCAAGATATTTACTTAAGCTCAGAATATTGCAAATATTAACACTAATGCATTGGGTCTTTGAAAATGATTGGATATAAATACATGACATCCAATGGCCATTTTTCTACCTCTTCTAGTTCAATAATTCATCTCAGGCAAATAATATAACAATAATAACCATATTAATTAACTGGTAATAAGTATATGTCTGTAGGAAACCCATTGATGCAGTTTTAAAAGCTAGTACAAAGCACACCTACTACATCATTTCCCTTTCGAAGTTATAGCTTTAAATGTGGCATGGGCAGATTGGTGGGTTGGATAGCAGGGCTTTGCAGCCAAGTCATATGGTCATGCTCCCAATTACGTAGAACTGATTTTTATGTCCACCATTGGAAAATTGGGAGCTTATGTGGTGCCTATTGAAATAAATTAGTGGTAATTTACCTACGGTAATACTGGTAAGTGTGCATCTTCAATAACATGCCATATCTGCAATGCTCCCTGATTTAAATCATGGTGGTGTCATAATTTTCCCTTTTAAACTTTTCAAACCCTCTCTTCTCCACTATATTTAACATACATTTTTAAATCCTTCTAAACTACAGAAACTTGATATTGATTGGTTGAATACACGACTCTCTGTTGTGACAATCTTCATCTCTAACTGACTGAGACAGTTCTTCCAAATATAATGACTTGAATCATTTGATGTGTTACATACTATGGAAGCATGGACTTTCTCATAAGGCTTTATTTAGCACAATCATATCTTATATTACCACATTTGCAACATCTTACAAGTAGAATCGCAACAATTGACCAGCCAATAAGTGCAACATACTTGGAACACGAGGGCCTTAACATCACAGTTCCTCTTGGGAAGTCTAAAAACTATTTTATGGTCTGCATATTAGCCAAATCTATACGAGTGTTTATAAACAGCATTTTAGAAAAGAGACTAGAAAAATAGAAAATGGGCCACCAAACATTATTTTAAAAACCAGCAAACTGCTAACAAATCTCTAATGATATACAACTCTTCTGGTAGTTGCAGCTAATGTACAGTCCAACTGTGTACATGATTATAACCCTATAAACTAGAGTGATCAGCAGGTTTGAGTGCACAAATTATGAGGCTGTGGCAAGTTGCAACTAACTACGAATGAAGCAATACTGATGTTATTTACAAATCTTAACAAGATGAGAATCAATGCCAATCACTATTTTGGAAATCTCACTTTGGGAACAACTGTTCGTGGAAACTCTTCGTATTTTGTCGCAGTAAAGAAACTTGAAATTATACATGGTTCGCACTGTATGCTTTGAAGTGTAGCTGGGGGTGTGTACAGTCCGCTCAGAGGAATAGAGAGTGGGTGACCTAAATAATACTTTGCATGTAAAAAAATGTTGCCTCTGCCTGTGGCGAATAGAACATTGGTAAGGTTTAGCCTTGAAATGTTTGGGAGCAATTGCAACTGTCCTTAAACCAGCTCTCTTGAAGGTCCTTTATTACAAGCTTACAATTGTTCTCTTCCTCTTTTTGCACTCTCAATAAATGACATGAAGAAAATACCTACCGGTACATACTAACCATTAAGAACACATGAATTCGATCAATAAAAGCTTTCACTATTCCAAGTTGACACTTGGGACACGAGCTTCAAGTTGTCGGTATCATATCATTAACATTTCAATTCAACGTTTTCGATACAAGTCATTCATATCAGTAGCAGGTTTTAGCTATTCCCTCATTTTAAATTGAATTCTCCGACTTCTGCGACTTTTTTCATCGACCGAAACCAGACTTCTCGTGCTATTTATAAACCCTAGCTGGAGATTTTCGGGCATATCGATCTTAATCCTATTTATAATTTACTACCATGAAATAAGTTAAAGGTCTCATTCATGATCAAGTTTATAAACAAAACATACCTAAAGCTCGCCCTGATTTGGGACAAATATCCAATTCACCATCATCAAAGACATTTTTTCCTGAGGATTTCACCACGTCTTTTACTGGATCCTGAGGCCCTTCCTTGTTACTGGTTGTACTTGGTAACGAAGGTGTTTTCTCACCATGACCACTCGCTACTGTCGTTACCTCTGGTTTAACCGGCTTTTCATAGGTACTATCGACATTCGGAATTTGTGCTGCTTTTTCAGAGGGTTTCTCAACAACTGTTTGGTCTTTCTTATTTGGGTCGTGCTGTCCACTGGAGGCTCCTGATGACCCACCATTTTTATCTTCAGGTTTATCTATCTTCATACCAGATCCAATCAAGTTGATTTTCTGGAAAATGTGTATAGACGTTTCCCTCCATGTATATTTGTTAACATACATAACATGTGCGACAATGAATGAGCAAGAGACACAAAATAGTATAAGGAATGAAAGTCTCAACTTTGTCATCCTTTGAAAGTTTATGATTTACCAGTTGACTGGAATGTAACTCCGAGAAGCTGACTTTGCACCAGCAAGCATCAGGCCTGGTCGAAGCTGCAGTGACAGCAACGATCTCACGGCAAAAGCATCACACAAAATGGTGTTAGTAGTTCGTTCATCAAAGCATATTTCTATAGATCTCTTGTTTAACGACAGTCTAATTGACACTTTAGTTTTCAGCAATCCTTCGTGCTTGTTCTACCTCCGTGGTAACTAACAATTCATTCTAAACCACTCTTCACTCGACTCAGTCCCTTTTTGATATCAGCATTGATGTTTGATTCCACAATCCACAACATGGACATCCTCGAGTAAAGTTCGGCTGTTTTGGTCCATTTTTAGTACTTGCGTCACGCAAATGTTAGGACTTTTTCACGCCCACTTTACTGTCAGCAGACCCGTAGGAGACGCGGGGTGGATAGGCCTTGGCCCTAAATTTTTGGAGAATTTTAAACTTTCGAATTTGCATTCAAACGTTGAAAAATATTTTTTAAATCAGTCTCCTGGCCATCTTCCTCTTTTACACATTCAACGTTTCTAAAAAGAGCTGCATAGAAGAACTAAAGAATAATTCTTGAATAGCTGAAAGATTTTACTTCTTTGTTTGAAAGTGACCGACTTTTATCTCCCTTTCATTTGAATAATGAGTTTTCTTTCTATCATACTTCAGAAACTCATTGGAGAGCCCATGTTAAGCGCCTGTTATCTATTACTGGCTTTAGAACAGCTTTATAGGCCTAAAGGACAATAAAATAGTTTGTTTTTCCGCAATCTCTCAATGTAGCCCTGATAAAATGTAGCCCTGATAAACAGTGGGGACAACTTGCCTTTTTCGCACACACACCCCTCCTCTCACAAAGATCACTGCTATCAGTATGATACACATTGTCAGAAATGAATGCACAGGTCATGCCACGTTTACAATTAGAACAGTTAGTGCACAGATATGCAGTTGCAGATCCAAGGGGACTCCTGAAACCCCTGCTTGGGCCGAGGGGTAAACCACGTCCAAGAAATCTCACGCACTTTCGTCATTTCTTCTATTGTTTTTACAAAAATCCGAGGTAAATACTATTGTTTGAACACAAATATCGTACGCTTCTTATGGTAAGCGAGTCACTCCTAGACTTGGGACACCTATTGTTGCGTCATCCGTGCGTAGCTGGTGTCACGTTTTAGGTGACAGTTGATCTTTAGAGTTCTTCCTCCTTGTCCACAAAATATGGGTGTAGAGTATAGATGAGGATCGTAATTAATATCTAGTAAGGAGATTAGTATTGTTACCTTTAATATGCTTTCCGTACGTCGCTTAGCCTAGCCATTTTACCTAGCTCTCTTTGTAAACGTATTCTTTATGGTTATTTTTGACGTGAGTTGATTGTGCGAAGATTGTGACTTATTTCGACTCAAGATATATGAGAACATGCGACTTGTCAACTCTAAGTCAAATCCTTTGCGTCTTTACGAAGTTAATAGATTGCGATGTGCGCCAACGAGTGGTGCCGTTACACCTATCTTATGTAAAAATGAATATTCCACGTTTAACAGTAAAAGAGCGGTTTTGCAATGCTTTCAAATCTCATGCAAATGCCTCTGGGAACATGTAAAATTTTCAAATGTTTAGAAGGTCCCCGAAACCCTTAGGCCGCGTCTACGGCTTACACGTCGAGGGCTATTTCCCCCAGTAGGCCTAATTGGTCAGATCAGCCTGCAAAGATTTCCTCTATCTGGTCCAGGTACAGTAGGAATTTAGCAAAGAACCGGTTCATGTACAAATAACTCGGTCTCCGTTATATTCGATCGTGGCAATGTACACTTGTACAGCTTGAAGAATCGATTGATTGTTAATTTAAACAACAATTGCAACTGTCACTATTGTTTGTTGACGTTTACTTAATGCACATTCAGCAAGCCACTCGTGTTCACAGAATACAGGCAGAAGAAAGTGAAGAGAGGTTTCAAGTACTTTTACAAGCAAACCTGAACAAATAATAATTCAGGGAGGCGCCACCCCCTTCATTCGCTGTTCATATTTGAAAACCTCTTCTAACAAATAAGATCCCAAACAACAACGGTTTTAGAGAAGCTATGTTCTGGAAGTAGTCTGAGTGTTACTGACGTATGGTAGGTCACGTCCACGGTAGAATAAGTGAGAACCGCATTTTGCCGGACGGTCAGTGTATCAAATATGTTTCGAGTTTAGAAATCTATCAAGAGACTTAAGATTGTAAGAATATTTTCCGTGTTCCAGTATTGAAAAGAACACTAGAGAAATAGAAAACATGTTACCACCGGAGATCGAACATATGACCCACGCTTGCGAAGCGTGTGATGCACCAACTGAGTTCTTTCGTCAGCGTCACCGTCTAATTAGCGCCTCCCCTCTAATAAGCGCCACACCTACAGAAAGTGACGCGAATTAGAAAGAGGGAAAAAACCATACAGAACGGTAATTACACAATAAAATATGCTCTTGAAGCTTCTGAATTATTTTTTATCTTTCATAAACCAGGCAAATGTCATAATTTTTGTGAACTCAGGCTCATAATCATTTTGAATTTTTTATAAGCGCCGCCCTCTTATTAGCGCAGCACAGTGTTGGTGAATTTTTAAATAAGCGCCCGGGGCGCCAATAAGAGGAAGTGCTTTGTTAGTTCGTACAACTGTTCTAGCGTGTCGCAACCATAGGAAGGCAGGATGTCAATGACCTTGGATCAAGGAAGGATTAGGGTAATGTTACCGTACTGTACTACCATAATAAGACGAGTCACGCTATCAACAAGAATAAGAGCATTAGAGTCTTGCGTGATCTTTGTGTCATTGTGCAATTGTAAAGTAAC
>JAAAKM020003787.1:0-12209 GCA_010016025.2 Alatinidae sp. Z8VKAUB7J3 | reverse complement strand
TGGTTGAAATAGATTCGTGCTCCCGACGCTGAGTGTTGTAAAGGAAGTTTCGTTAATTATATCCAGTCTGTGCCGAGCGCCCCAGCCGCCAGCCACTCCTCACATTTTCATCTTGCCGCTCTAGAAGCCGCATTTATCAAAACAAAGAAGCCGATACTATGTCGACAAAAAGATTACCACCGAGGAAACGTCAACCCACAAAGAAATACTTTCAGTAGTAAATAACGTGGCAATGAGGGCTGTGAAAGAAAAAGACATGGTGTGAAAAGTTAGAAGCAGTTCCAGAATGGTGAAAAGATCGTAGGTTTGAGTTCAGGACTTGTTGATTACAAAAAAGTGCTGTCTCTTGTGGTCATGCTGAAGGCATTGGTGCCTTTATTCAACAAACCTGAAACGATAGATATCATTTGCTTATTGCGCTTTCACGCAAAAAGGGCAATTTACTAAAGTCTTTATTACTTATTATCAATTATAAGAATAAATGAGAGTTAGGATGTACAGCCGCTGCAACATAACAGACCATGTAATTACTTGTATAATCTAGCATCGGTAATCTTCGGTGCTTTACGGCTCTGAAAAAAGTTGCACGCCGTTTGTTGTACAAATGATCACAGTGAGGTTGCTGAAGAGATAGTCATTCTCAACAGGCAAAGCCCACAGACAACATGTATCCATAAAAGGAACTGATGTTTTGTTAATCAATGTTTTGCCTTCGAAATAGTAAGGTTATTGGTGGGCAAACAAAATGCCTTTTGATGCAATCATGTGGCCTGTTTGAGGCACTGGGGGCAAGTACCTAAGACGCCCGTTAATGTCGAACTTCATAGGCAACCCAGTTCACGTGCAGACCAAGGTAGTTTTACCTCAGCGAAAGCCTAAGTGGAAAATGTTAAGCTACTGCTGGAGTTAATGATTCATTTCAACACTTGCAACACTATGGCCACATAAGAGAAAAGACATTCATCAAGTCAAGCTGAATAGGTGTAGTGCCCAATGGTTATAATATCTCTTTCTCAACACCAAAATTCGTCGACTTTCCGGACTTTCCGTTATTCAAGGACATCAAGAGATAGTATTGTTTGAGAACAATGAAGCGCCGCCTTCATTGATGCTGACGCTATAGATGTATAGCTTTTGGGTTGAGTCAATACTTGCGAATTTGAACACCCCCTTTCCCCTTTTGTTCATTTTCTGTTGCACCCCAAAGTTTTTTTTTTCTCGTTTGTGCCAAATGGAGGTTGACCGATGTATTATTTGGCTCTGCTCTGAACAAGTGTAATGTTTCTCATTGGTTACCCGTTGGCAGTCACTTTCAATTTACTGCCTTTGCTTTCCTTAGTAGTGCAAATTGTTTTATTAGATTGGCTTTAAAGTGTGTTCACTGTAACCTGTGCACTTCGTGTTCGTTTGTATTTGAAGCAGAAACACTTCCCCATCATGGAAATACATTCTGGGTTCTACTTTATACAAAAACAATTGTGGTGTTGGTGTTATTAAAAGTAGTTCAAAAAAGGAAAATAGATAAGACGTGTGCTAGTTGATCGAATCTGCAGTCGAAAAGAAAGGGTAAAGGGGTCGCCAACAAACAACAGACCTACCTCATGTACATCTTTGCCCTAATCTGTAATAAAGCCAGAAGTATCTAATCCGGTGATGCTTAATTTCTTAATGAACACTTATCTATCCTTGTAGTATTGTCTTGATGTGTCGATCGTTTTAAGAATCACTGAGTGAAGAGTCTTAATTGCATACTTGGCTTGGATATTTGCTCTAAGCATTTTGTTGATGCCAAATAAACTTTCATCGTGCACTGTGCCTGCAACAGCAATTGTAACGCTCTTTATTGCTTTCTTCGGCAATGGCTTTAAGTAGCAAAGCTTGACTAGTTCATGTTATTGGATTGGCTTCTAGTAAAAATAATAGAGCAACTGCCTTATTTTATCCAATAACAGTGTTGCTATTTCTCGCTCGATTATTTTGGAAAGGATGTGTGTTTATTGCCCCTGTGAGCAGGAAGAAAGAACCACTCAGTCATTTGCCTTGGAGCCTTATTAAAGCGGGGAAAACGAATATAGTGAGATTGGTGTCTTTTGTTATCACCACTGTCTATAAGGACTGCATAGTACACTTGTTATACTTGTGGTCTACTTGCGTTACTTGATCATTATTGTCAGACCCATTTCTCACAAGAGAAGATAGATTGTCTGATAGTTGTTGATTCATGAAAGTACTGTCAGTCATCTCCCAGTCAACTCTTACTATTATTGGTTGTGAAAGTCATGAATGCAGACGGTCTATTTCCCGTCATATGAGTTAATTTGTCAGTGGCGTTGACAGGGGAGGGGTAGAAGGAGGGGGGTTGCAAAACTAAAAGGCGCAAAACTATGGATTCAGGAAATAGTTTATGTAGCCTCTTGGGAATGTGTCTATTTTCCATCCCAGTGTCCTCACTGGCGGACGACGATCCTGTTGGCTGCTCTGGGGAATTTTAGCAGTAAAACTTCGTACTGAGCACCATCTATTTATGGTGTTGTCGGTACGTGGGATGGCAAGTGCAATGTTGGTCTTGACAAAATTCATCGGTTTTCTTCTTAACGAGAATGAGGGGAAGCGGTCGAAGAAGGTTTTTGGCCATGTTTTTAAATGTGTGGCCTTTATGGACAATAGGCAAGGAGCATGCTATCTGAATGTAATAATTACCAGGAATGAGCCGTATTAGAGAGAAATGCTGCCCAGTGACACCAGTGCTGTGATACAGCGATGCGCCCTTGTGCTACTCTGATTAAATAATCACAGCAAGGTTCTTTTTCATTTGATCTCAATTGTTATTGCGCTGACTTTTGACGATGTTTCTGACTGACGATTTTCATCGAATAAAGTTGATGGTGTAGACCACATTAGTGGTATAGTTTTTTTGTACAGCTCTGCGATATACCAACACGCCGTTCATACTATTATCAATGCTCGAAAGAAACTCACTTTGGAGAATATATCATTTTAGCTAGCCTTTGCCCGCCATTTCTCAACGTTATTTGTTATTATTCATTTATCAGACGAGGATAGTGTTAGACCCAGATGATGGAGATCTAGGACATTGCTTAATTACCAGATGTGCAATGCAGGTTCAGTTTTCGTTCCATGTGGCATTGAGAAATATTTTGTTGTGCATAAAGTTACATTACTTCTGTTCAATTTTACTTTGTGTTTTTACGATTTGCAAGATATCTGTTACCATATTCAGTATTTGTCAAACACAACTATTTATTACCCATATCTTTAGGTATAAAACTGGTTCAATATAATCACACGAAGGCAGCCTACAATCTTCCACCATTGGCGATCATATCTTCTATCAATTGTTGCCATGGATAAGCGATATTCATCAATAGTCCAGATCATGCCATTTTTATACTTACAGTCAGGGCGGTCAGTCAGATGCCTCATCCAATTCCTAATGAAAGGCAGAGTTTTTGTAATTTCTTACATTTTATGGAAACAAGGTTTTACGTTTTCATCTCTTACCCTTGCACCCTCAAAGTATAAAGATGGCCACTTGATTACAGCAACAACAATAAGGCGGCGAGACCCTAATGTACGTACAGTATGGCAAAAGTACCGATTAATGGCAATTTGGATTACCTGTAAACACATAAACCCTTACACTCTTGAGGGCGAATAGCATGCTGCAACAGTAAAAATTTAGAACAAGAATACCCTATTTACTCTACGAGTATTCTGAATCCCAGCCTCTGTTATCATGCTGTCTAGTTTTCTTTTCTACTAGGTAACAAAAACTTTAAAATACAGAACACACAAATATCTAACTTTAATTATAACCCACAAAGGTATACAAATCCCTTTCAATCAAATCATCATTTAGCATTGTAATATTTTAGCAGCCGTTCAACATTTTCTCAATTGATTTCCCGTCGGCATTATCCTCCTTGTTCACTTCTTTCTCATATTGTGTTTCCCATTCTTCCATCTTGTAAGAAGTCAATTACCAACTCTTTTCAGTCTTTTAGCTACTGAATTCACTGCTTCGTATTTTCTTCTCTTACTTCATGTGACAAGAGATCGTTGTAAGTTCGGTTGCAAAGAATTCTGTAACATCGAGGGTCCATCTCTTTTACAAAAGGTCAAAGTGCCAAATAAGAAACATGGATGTCACAGCAGAATGAATTCGAATTGGCATTTCTCTGCTAAGATAAACCAGCTTCGTATCTCACTGAAGCCAGAGCTCCTAAAATGAAGCAGAAACAGTCAGAAACATAGATACTAAAACAGAGGTGTGTCCAGCCCGAGTTGTTCGGGTGTGTGACCCCCGTCACACCCACAAATATCTGCTACCAATCTTCGATAAGTACATCATCAGATACTAGTTAAACTGGAAGTGCCCTACTCCTTGCGCTTTTCTATATATATGGATTGATAGGCATATAGATCCACCACCAGGTGTGGACAATGGCACATGCGCTGTTTATAGATTAATAGTAAGATGATCGTAGATTTTTTGTGTATTTATTCCTTCTGTTAGATTTGAGTTTGTGTTTGCACTCTTGTCGTGAATCTTACGTCATCCATGGCAATATGATGTAATGATAGCACGATAGGGATTTCCCCCCTCTCAATCTATTCTTAGCCACTATGTCATTCTATTTTTATTTCACATACATAAATACTCGATCTTGTAAATCCTCAAGACACACTTTCACTTCGACTTCAACTACAAAGCTGTTGGTAATGATTTTACTTATATACGCTAGTTTCGTTGCCGCGGATTTAACAGCTTTGCCGCTATCATTGCGCCTAGAAGTCATATAGGTTAAGCATCAACCACGTAACCTATACTCTTGGGTGCCTAAAAGGAGGGAGTTGGAATAAATGGGGGGTTGGAAAAGTCCCAAGAACTTAATAAAGGGGGTGGGGTGGAGAATGACCAAAACATGTAAAAAATGATTTCAAGAATAAATGTTTAGAATCAACTGCAACTTCCTAAACGTAGGGTAATACAGCATAAACAATAATCAATTATCCGAAGTCATGGCAGTCTCCTACATGCCTTTCAAGATTTTAAAAATGTCCCCCTTATCCTCCTTCTCAATGACAGTGTTATGGCTAACATCTGTAATGTGCGACTTTTCACTTCTTTCGTATTGAAATAAAGATATTTTCTACTTGCCCGCCAAAGTACCTCCTCAAAAATTTGTCATGGGTGGGAGATTACGTAAAAAATAATAGGCGGAGGGTGGGGTTGGAATAAGAATGTCCCGGGTGGAAAATTTTTGAAAACTTTATTAGTGGGGGGGAGGGCGTCTATTAGGCACTCAAGAGGATGTATACGACTGACATGTCAATTTACTAGTGTACTCTGGATCAATATTAATATCCAAGATGATGCTTAAACATCTTAAATCAGTTACACAACAGCATATAATGTAGGGTAGAAATTGTCTCTGCTACTTTTCAAGTTTGATTGTCTCCTATACTATGACTTACCTCAGTGTAGATTGTTGCTCTGAGATTAAGGATATATTGACAGGGATACACTACAATTTACAATTGAAAAGAGTGCAAAGAAACTATAGCAGTCATACTATCATCATCATCATCAATCGGGCGCTCCCGAATTCGTGATCAGCATTCTCCACGAGTGTCTGTTCTCCATTGAATTCTGAAGATCGGGTATTGAAAGACCTTTCTAGAGCATGGTAGCGTAGTCCAGCGTGGATCTGCTGACATTTCGATGACTAGGGCACAGTTTGCATAGCACAGTGAGTGCTGCAGGTTCTGCACTTCTGAACCAGTGCCCTGTGAGGCATACTACATCCGTGCCTTATTCCAGTAACAAGGCTGTGGTGACCTCAGTGATAAGAAAACCTCGTCCCTGCAGTTACCTCCTTACTACCCTACCTATCTTCCACTAGTAGTTTAGTATACATGCCCACTGCAAGAACCAGTCAGGCCGCAAAGCATGATGTATTATGACAAATATGTAAAGTTGCCCCGTCATTTGATATATCATAGCTCTTGACTTGAGTTGTCCTTGTTGATTACAGATAAGTTGTTGATGAAAGGACGGTTTCGTTATTTGTATTTCAGGGGCTTTCATGTGCCGACATATTGGTATATGAAAGTCACTTGAGTCATTGAGTTTTATAAATAACTGGAGGGGTAACATCCTGGGCAAAGCAAAGCGGAAGTGGCGCCAGTCCTCCGGATGATTGGTTTTGTTTTGCGCTGCAAAACGTCACTTCTGGAAGTGAGTGTTTATACGTTGCGAGCTTATAGTGATGCAAGAAAATGAGCTGCATGTACATATAAATAACTGGAAATTAATATTTGTTCAGTTTTTATTGGCTGCAGCACTTTAAACCTTCGTTTGAGGTTGAGGATAGTAGACGGTTGTACTCCCTTTAACGTTGTAACCTTCAATGTACAAGGACCTGACGAAGTTATAAAGAAAAGACGAAATGTTGTCTAAATTGTAGGTTCCTTCTTAGTGTTCTACGTACGGTTGTACTACGTTTTGACCATATGATGAGTTAGAGTCTAACGTTCTCAACGGGGGCGCTAGCGCTTTCTAAGGGGGCGTTAGCGAACAAGGGGGCGGTAGGGGGGCTTTAGTGATTAAACGGGGCAGTGAGGCAATTTGAGTGGGCCATGCCTTAATCACATTAACTTGCTTATAGTAACTCTCTTTGAAACTCCTCCCTTTCTTAGTTATTTCCGTGACACCCACTGCATACAATGTGACTTTGTTTTACAGTATGTTCATGACACTTATATACTATTACATGTTACTTGAAAATTATTTAGTTGATTAGAGTACCTTTTTGCAGCTCTTATGTGTTGTTTTTTGTTGTTTAAAATTAGATAAGTTGTTTCCCATTCCCCCAGATTGAAGAAACCATTAAGAAACTGTGACTTCTGAAATTACCGTGCCGTACCTGAGTTTCTTACAAAAAAAAATACGTGTATGTTGAATTCGAATTTATCGTCGGTGGTGTTAAGGGATATTCCAAAACGACTTTTCAAACGTCATTCTACTTCATCGGAACTATCACAGACAAACACTTGACCCTTGATTCTGCATTCTATTATTGCAAAAGAAGGACACGTTTATAATTTCTCCTTACTGGGCTTATTTGCTGCGGAAATGTTTTTCAAACTTCGGCATAAAAAGGATTCTGAAGGTTGAGTGGAACAACAATATGCTTGACTACAAAGCTACCTAAGGAATCTACCGCTGCGAGAGAATTTTATTCTGTTGTGAAAGATGTTTAAAATTGATCTAAAATTAGAGAGGATTCATAAACTAAGAATTACTAAACAAGCAAATTCTTGAACCACTAACTAAAGTGAAGTTTCCTCAAGTAGGAGTAGGAAGGAAAGAGAGTAACCTCAATGTTCATAAATGATGGACTGTCATCGTAAATTTATTTTGTTCTTGAAGTCCAAAGTTCCTCCCGTTTTTTCAATCTTCTTCTTCCTCTTCTTCTTCTTCTTCTTCTTCTTCTTCTCCTCCTCCTCCTTTCGGCTTATCCCATTTAGGGGTCACCACAGCGGGTCAACTCCATCCACCTTTTCCTATCATGTGAATCTTCCTCACTCACTCCTGCATTCCTCATGTCTTTCCTGATTGAATCCATGTAACGTCTTTTTGGTCTACCCCTCTTTCTCTTTCCTGGCAATTCCATCCTCAACACTTTCTTTCCTATGTAGTCCTCATGTCGTCTTTGTACATGTCCATACCATCTCAGCCTCCTTTCACTTATCGTGTCACCTATTCTTCGCACATGTGCAGTCCCTCGGATATATTCAATTCACTGCATTATTCTCTGGCAATATTTCTCAGCAAGGAATTACATGAATCATTGCAAATTGTGATAGATACCGTAAACTACATTAAAGTACATGCTCTCAACGATCGTTTGTTCCGCAAGCTTTGCCAAAATAATGACGAAGACTTCAACCGATTGCTTATACACACACATGTACGTTAGCTGTCAAAAGGAAACTGCCTTTCCCGCTTTTACGAGTTATTTGAATCAATTGTCGAGTTTTTGGATTCCTAAAAACACATTCTGAGTGAACGTGTGCGTGCCAAACGGAACGATATTGCTATCTTGCTAACATTTTTCAGAAGTGAAACAGTTTGATTATAAAGGTACAAGGAAATAAGATTGATTTGGTGAAAGCAAAGAGTGCGATAATGTCCTTTATGTCTAAATTGGACTTATTCCACCAAAGCATTTGTCGTCATGAGTTTTCCCATTTTCCCTGCCTAAGAAATCACATTGATGTCACTGATGATGAATTAATGGTATATACCTCGCACTTGACAGCATTAAAGGCCGACATGGAAAAGCGCTTTTGTGAACTGCTGAATATGTCCTTTCCTGCGGAAGGGGGACTTGGAACAGCCAGGCATCTGGATAAGTATTGTATGTTTCTCAAAATTGGTATCTTAAATCCCTTTCAAACATCGATCATAAGCACTTTGCTTTTCAAAAGGTGAACTCTCATCTCCGCTCAGGCACTGGCTGTTCCTCAACAATTGCTTCTATTGCTGCTGTTCTCCCATCCAAAATTAAAGACCGTTTTCGGGGCTGATTATGATTTTTCAATGCTGCCTCCCTACTGTAGATGCCCATCAAATTCGAAGTTTTGGTTATTTTTTTCCAGAATGGTGATGAACACTGGGTTAGATTGACTGAATCTGTTACCAAACAAAACAATTTAATGTATTTCCAATATAAATTTTTAAATTCGTCGTTGTAAAACAGTCTTCGGGATTTTAAGTAATTGCTTTTACTATCTAATCCTCAAAATAACTAAAATGGGTGCGGAAAATAGGTTGGTGGGGCTTTGGGGCGTTCGATCAACCCAGAAACCTCTAAGGGGGCAGCGGCGCTAAAAAGGTTGAGAACCACGGTGCTAAAGGAACTGAGTTGGAAAACATAAGCCATGTCTGAAGTTTCCATTGTCGTTCGTAAGTTCTTTGTCATTAATTTTTCTTCGAGTATCCTTTTAAAATTCAGTGGAGGTGCTGAGTTTGATCTTTCCAAAATAGTGAATTTACGATAAAGGCTGACTGACGGTAAGAAAATGCCTATAAATTAAGTGCTAGACAGAGTAAACTTTCAACTGTAGAAATTAGAACATCTTTTATTAAAACCGAAGTTAATGTTGCAGTCTCGCTTTACAAATTAGTATGCAATAGCTAAAATCAAATATTAGAAGCTAAATATCTTCAGTAGAATTAACTAAACAGATCAGGAAATATAGGACTACACAATTTCTTTTCATCATAGAAGGTTACACGTTTTTTTTTAATAAGAAACATGAAATTTGAGTTGAGTCAGACTGTTTCTTAATACCTTGGTATTTTCAGCCTACAGTGTTCCTTAATTGTTTCTTAAAAGTACTCTCGGGTTAATAATACAACGGGGGAAGCTTATTAATTTTTAGACATTTTTACCACCCCCTGGCCCCGGCCCAGTCACTCCATACACATATTGAAGAAGAAGATGATAACTCATTCAAAGAAATGGAAGTAGACGATGGAGGTGGTGATAGAAATATGTTCTATATCTTCAGTCGTGCCATGTCTGTTGACTAGTTAACAAAATGATGTATATGTATTTTCAGTTTAATCCTGAACAACATTACTTGTCAAAAATGTTCCTTTTTTGCTTGACTCAGCCTGCCAATGTTTCTTAAACGTTTCTTAAAATTTAGGCAATCTGAGCCTCATGTTTCTTAAAATCATGTTTCTTATAAAAAGAAAAACATGTAATTTGTTTTCAATTTGATGTATTAACAAGAAACCCTCTTTCTACCATAACATAAATGCTCCGAACTCAGTTCCATTTGCTCCCACGCAAAAAATGCACTAAAATCCTGGCTAGTGGGACGCTGATTCAAATGCAACTAGTGAGTATGTAATTAAATACTTAGATTATCGTATTAGTTGTGGATTGCCATCATGATGGAAATGATCAGTACCCTCACTTTCATTAAAGTCATTATTATTGCCATGATCATCCAACTGATAGCAACATCAGCTATCCTCCAAACAAATTCTATGATAATGGGCACTTTGTCAGTAAAGTGACCAAGAAAGACACTGAGGCATCTATCTGCGTGATTAAATGTTTTATATAAAGACTACCTCTCTTAATCACTATCAAACCATGCGATTTTCTTCACAGCAAAAGTCACTGAGATAATATGTAGATTAAAGACCGAGATATATCTTTGTTTACCCGTGGGATTCAAAAGTCGATGTTTTGATACTGATGTCCATTAACATTGAACTGAAGGAAACTTTGGCGTCGATGAAAGACTGGTGTTTACGTCAGAAGATAGTCACCTGTTACCACATCCACTGAATCCTACTCATTTTACGTCATTCGGTTATATTTTTGCAGATGTCTATCCTATTTGATAAGCAAAGATTATACCTGCAGTTTCTTATTTACATAATGAAACCCTAAACGCCCATTATCAACAAGAGTAACAGGCAGTTAACCTCGTTCCTTTTCATCTAACAACTTATCGATGGCCAAGGTACACTCATTTTCGAAGGAATGAAACTCTTATCAAACGCCATCTTCGTAGGCCGTAGACCACATGCTTTCGGTTTCTCTCTATAGGATGCTATATTACCCTTCTCCGGCTAGTTACCAGTCTATATCTGTTATTATCTGCCTATTGCTTGCGGCGTCTTTGATGGTTCTCTCAGCACAAACTAGTTGCAGTTACCGCTAATTTCTCCCAACAAAGCGTTGCATACATTAGTTTCTCCTCATCGCCGGCTTCAATGAAAATTTGCACCCTCCCCCTCAATTCATAATAACCTTTTCTTTCTTTCTCTAATAAATTCTTAGTATCCCTCTAAGAAACCACATGAAAAGGGATCGAATTCTACCTTTGACGATCTAAAGGGGAATTGGAGTATATTTTCTATTGCAGTTATTTTCGTCGTGATTAACATTGTTACGATGATTATTACCATCATTGTAATCACCATCATTATTCTCC
Organism: Alatinidae sp. Z8VKAUB7J3; assembly: GCA_010016025.2. NCBI lineage: Eukaryota > Metazoa > Cnidaria > Cubozoa > Carybdeida > Alatinidae > Alatinidae sp. Z8VKAUB7J3. Next base: position 1,160 of record JAAAKM020003787.1, on the reverse strand, counting down.
TTAGTAGCAGCATGGTCATCTTTAATCATAATCATCATAATCATCATTATCATCATCGTCGTCATCATCATTGTCGTCATCATCATTATCGTCATCATCATTATCATCATCATCATTATCATAATCATCATAATCATCATCATCATCAACGTCACGACACAACTTTTTCATTCTGTTGATCCGTCTTGGTATCCTTAAAGAACTTTCTCCGCCTGCTCTTTTCCCTAGTCTTTCTTTTAACATTAGACTTGGTCAGTTAAACGATTTCCTAGACGTTGATTCAAAATTAGTTGTTGATCTTCCGCACTCTTCTCTTTATCGTATACCATTCCTATTATCATTTCATTTTGGAGATCATTGCTTCTGGTGACATGCTCAACAATTGCAACTTTCGTTTTGTCAATACTTTTTTATTAATCTTACATAAACATCAAAGTTTTAATTTATTTTCTGATACTATTGGATAACGTGTCAGTAAGTTCACCTATTATTTACGCAAATATTGGACTGTCAGAGCAACTATCAGTAGTGCAATTCGATCAGACCGGAGTACAAAAGTTGAGGTAGCTTCCAAATTGTGAACTTTTCCTGCCACCGGATAGTCTCTTAAAAGGGCAAAAAGGTCAATACAAACATCGTAGTTTTGGAAGAAGACTCCTCTACAATGATTCTTCGAAGGAATGGGCGTACTTGAATACCTCTTGCTCTGCGACAGCAGTAGGAGAAGCAGGACTGCCTACCCTCATCTGGTCTATCTCCCTCCTTTCTGATAGTTTATGTATGTACTTATGGCCATGTTAATACACATCGGTTCGATATATGACCATGGTTCCTTACCAGGGTGTAGTTTGGGGGTACGAGGCATCGACGAAGGGGTACGGGGATATAATATCAATTTTAATGCTGTATAAGGCCAGTATTTACATTCTAATAAGTCCTTTGAGACAGGGGGCACGTTTCTATAAAAACTCCAGGGGAACGAGCGCGAAAAAAGATTAGGACAAAAGTAATATATGGTACATTAGTTTTACAGCAGCAGCTTTATGCCGCAGTGAATATTATACGCCTCAATAAATTCAACTTGCAATTTAAGCCGATGGTCTTCACTATATAGTTCTGACACGAACATCTAATATCCAGAGCTCGTGTTTATATAACTT
>JAAAKM020003784.1:0-12211 GCA_010016025.2 Alatinidae sp. Z8VKAUB7J3 | reverse complement strand
AGTATGTCACCACCGGGGATCGAACCCGTGACCCACGCTTTCGCAGCGTGCGCTCTACCAACTGAGCTAGGTGACCTTCTCGATGAATAGTTGTAACTAGGTTCGGTAACTGAGGCAGTTATTAGCCTCATTCTCGTTCGTGAAATATCACGTCAGTACTCTTTACGGAGTCAGTTGAGTGTAGTTAAGTTATATTATTAAACCGTCTGTCCATAAACTCACCGCTTGAGCCATCTCTGATATAACAGTTACCACATTGAAAAATGTGCTACTTCCTATCGTCTCTATCTTCTTAATCGCATACAACGTCGACTCTCCAATGTGATCGGCCGTAAACTTTCTTTAATCCCGGAAATTGATTATGATCGCCTGGCTATATCATCTTTTCCCCTTTTCTACAAGTATTATTATGGTCAATGCAGCTAAGAGCCTGTGCATTGTGTTACTGGTTCCTCAACAAGCATCATTCATTTCATTGATCAATTGTGTCGAGGTTCCTAAACCCAGGACCTCCATTTCCTCCACGAATTTCTTTTCCCACAATGCTACTCTGTCGAATTCTCTTTCATCATTCTGCTTCCCTAACGAGTATAACCATGATTGGTTCAGAGTTGTTAGAAAGAAGTTCCTTGTAATTAGGTCCTGCACTAAATTACCTCTCTTGCCCATCCCTTTATTTTAGTAGCTCTTTACTCTTGAATGGCATATGTTATTTTTCACGAGTGATCTAATTAAAAGAAAAAATAACTTTAAAGCATTTTGAGTGAATGAAAGTATTTGTTTTTCCCAGTGGTCACTTATATCGAAATTGAGACGTATTTATGCAGGCGCTGCTGAGACAAATTTTCCGAACCTCGTGTGTAGAATGTCGTTCAGTGTACTAGTACGTACTGCTCACTGCCCTTCACAAACGTAAACGACAAGATATAAATACGTAGAGACTTGATGCTTTAGAGCCATCAAGCCTTGATGGCTCAATGGTTGAGGCGTTGGTTTAGTAATCATGAGGTCCCAGGTTCGAATCGGGTCAGTGCCGTTAAATTGCAAGCCATTGTGGTAATGCTCCACTCTTTGAGAATTATATAATATATATATATATTGTATTATGTATATGTAGATTGATTGATTGATTGATTGATTGATTGATTGATTGATTGATAAAGCTAAACGCGAAACATAAACATTTACTTTCCCCCAAGTTCGGACCTGCAACCCCGCGGACTTTGGAGTTTACGTAGTGGAGCTGGGAGTACGAAAAGGGACTTTGATAGGGAAAAAAGAACTTTCAGGGGTGCAAAGAAATAGAGGGCATTTTAGTTGACAAATTGATCTGATAGTAGGAGCTAGTGTGAAACATTACAGCACCCTGTGAAAAGATGAAGGGCTTGGGTAGCGTCTACTCTTTAGAGGCAATTTCCAAACATTAATGAAGCGGTTACTTAAAGAATCGATGAACTAGAAATGGGACTGATGCTATGGTTTTACAGAATCCAGAGGAAATGTGCACCAAAGGTTTGATAAAACATGATAAGGCCAACTTTTCAGACTAGACGATGTTCACTCCTGTACCTTTAATCCTGTCAGTTGGTTTTACTTCTTCCTCCATTAAGCACAAATTAGTTCCTTTTTCTTGAAAATTAATAGAGTTTCGGATAATTTCATTCGTCCAAAATAAGATTATAGCTCCATGGAAGGCTTTTCTATGCGTTGCCAGCAAACAGGGCCTGTTAATTGTATTTCATCGCTTGAAAAACCCATCTTCGGTTTTACTGACCTCAAATATTACACTTCCCTTGCAGCTATGACCGCAGCTTGTGAGGGCTAACTCTGAAACATATCTCTTCTTGCAAAGACATAAGGATCGTTCAATGTGGATTTGAATCAAGAAAAAACAGGAATGGCGCGGATTTGGATTTTACTGGCACTGGCGTTAGCCTGTCACGCGGTAAGATAGTTCCTAATGTATTTTGTACTCGTGTTACTGTTATCTTCATTCCGTGGAGAGACGAAACAGTCGCTGTCGTATAGTTTTGTGTTTATGCTGTTGGCCTTAACACGTTTGCTGCCTCGAGCCAATACCTCTGCAAGATTGCAACTGAATTGTGAGTGGGCGGATAACCCGGCAATTGTTTTGTAACTTCGACAAGCAAAGATATTCAGACCAAGGAGACAAACTGTTTCCGTATCGGCTATGACAACTCAGTTCTAGTTATGTGGCATCTTTACGTCATTCTGTTTGTGGAACATTGCGCTTCTAGAACTTGATCCGCAGGTCTTTAAGAATAGTTTTAAGTAATTATTGCCCTTTTTACTTCCCCTGTAACTTTAATATGCTTTAGACACTTAAAGGTTGATATCATTGCCTCAGAAGCTGCGGATCTTTCTATGCATAAGCGCAAAGTGAAGCTCTCTTCTGCGAGGGCTTCATCGTATAGCCCAAGATTATAATGTTTATTTAGCCTCTCATCGTTGTACTAAGTACCAGAAACTAGGGCAAGTAGCTTAGTGTATGCAGTAAGAACATAGGGACAAAAATGAGTGCCATCATGATAATATATTTCTTTAACGGGGAGTTCGAGTGTAGTATGTAACTGTTTGCATGCTGCTTTTTAGCACACGTCATGCTCCAGGAGCCAAAATTAATTATGACTTGACTTAATTTATGGCAAGTACTTAAATTCTTTAACGAAGCTCGTTATTGTTAACGCAGTTTACATCTAACTTGTTTTGGAAAGCGGGCAAGAGATTGGCTGTCAGAAATCCCTTAACCGGTCCTCAGAAAGCTGATCTGTTGCCCACGGGTGTATAGCTGTCTACTTGTTATTTAATATGTAACATTGAAAACTCTACGACGTGTTTTGGACTAGTGTGTTTACGTCAGTTGTGCCAAAGGTCTGCAAAGTTGACGAGACAAAGGTGTTTTAACGCAGAGAACTCAGCTGCTCCGGCTTCAGTTTAATTCCCTCAAAGAGACTTATGTAGGAAATGGATTCCTTTATACTGATACGTATATCTCGGATATGGGTATTATATTTCATAGGAGAGTAAAGATACCCCTTGAAACTATCAAGGTTTCTTATCTGATAATCCTAATCCCGGTATCACGCAATGTAGGTCCAATTCCTTCTATTACGTTTCACTATGATATCCGTATGACGTGACAGTCCGATGCAGTTCACATGCTACTAAGATACTTCACGTTCTTTCTTATCAGTAACATTTACAGTAACTGTACAAAGAAGTATTTAAAAATATAATCTAAACTTGACTTTATTAAGTGCCTATCTACGTCATAGTATACAAAATGACGTTGTTCTTTTATCATAAAATTGGAATGATCAAAACTTGAAATAGTCCCCGATAGTTGAAAAGACGACCCTTAAAAACCGCAAAAATTGTTTTAATCGGAAATCATATCAAGTGTTCATGCTCTTAGTATTTTAATTTTGAAATATAGTATTTGGTCAAAAGGTAGGCCAAATTCATGTAAAGATAGTCCAACGAAACATCGTCGTGACCAACATCGGTGAACTTTTTCTATTCACTTACTGTACGATTGACATCACTATAAGTTACAGAATGTTCTTATTATTGTTTGAGTATACGTTTTCCCGTTCTTAAGATATTTGTAAGCCTTGCATTGTTATTAGCTATCTTCTTAACAAAGTGCCATGATTTTAAAGCTCGCGATTTCACCATAAGTCCAGCGGATCGAAATGGCTGTTGCAGGGCAGCTCATTTTCCTCCTCTCCTTTGATGGCTCACCGCACCACCTTGCCTCTCAGTTGACAGAAGAGTGTGGTTACAGTTGGGTTTACGTGTGTGTCTAAGAGTGAGTCCTCTGACAGATTTACATTGATCACATCAACACGACAAACAATAAAGTTGTAGCTAACTCAACTGTGGTCCCTCAGACAGCATGCTCGCCTTATTATCAATCAGAATGGTATGCTAACCTTTGGTAACGTGCAATCAGTTGGTATTCTTAAGTTGTAGCAGTAATGAGATCCTTTTTCGGGTCTGTATTTAACTGGAGGCAGCAGGAGCCTTCGCAGCTATTCGGCATCGCTGCAACTTCAGTTGCCACAAATAGCTATCGTCAATGAGCTTATATGATACGGTGAAACGGGTAAAATACGCAGTGCTCTCTCCTTCATTTTTAAGCAAGTTTCTTAAAGGTCACTCAGTCTAAAGAGCAAACAATTGGATAACAATTTGCTTACCTAATCGATGCTCTGCCCTAGCTTATCGAATCCTGCTCTTTCTTACTTTATCATATACCGCTCTTTCCTACCTAATCATATGCTGCTTTTTCCTACCTTATCATATGCTGCTCTTTCCTATGTTATCATATGCTGCTCTTTCCTATGTTATCATATGCTGCTCTTTCCTACCTTATCATGAACCGCTCTTTCCTATCGTGTCTTATACTGGTCTTTCCTATGTTATCATATGCTGCTCTTTCCTATGTTATCATATGCTGCTCTTTTGTATCTTATCATATGCTGCTCTCTCCTACCTTGTCTTATACTGCTCTTTCCTATTCCATATCATTTTTTTAGCAAAAGCGCTGTTAACCGCCTCTCATCACAGCTTGTAGCTGTCACTCCCACTTTTAAATTTGCTGTTTGGTTTCTTGTACCCATTCCATGATAATATGAACTATATACATACTTTCCACTTCCTTCCATCCTTGTGGTATCACGTAATATGACCCCACTGTTTCAAGTTTCTTAAGGTGACTTGTTCCATCCATAAAACTTGTTTTACGATGTACTCGGTTGCTGCTACACAAGAATACCATACCTAGTTGCAGTAAGCTTATACAATGAATACCTTGAAAGCCTTGGATATTATAACCCGAAAGGTAAAACGGCAAGCATTTCAGTTTTACCACCATTCTACTGAGTACATACACTTAAAACAGCGTTTGTTATTTGGATAAAAGTTCTTGTAAAGTTTTGCGGTAACCTAAGAGACAAATGTCAAATTCTGGTTTCAGTTTTAGCTGCACTGTGATTTAATACCTTTCCTTATTTGAACGTGTTTGACTGGCATCTGGGACCGTGGTTGTTTGCTACCATTTTAAGATTTAAACATACGAAGAAGGGCTTTATTGGGAAAGCTGTCAAATTAAAGAGCTATAGGAGCAGTCACGAAGCTGAGCGGGAAAGATGACGGACTGTACCCCTAAAGTTGGTTTAATATTTATATCCGCCCTCTCTTCGGTATGCGAGAGCCACAATGGCTGCTTGGTTTTGGCCGGTTGTCCATCCTCACTCCCTCTTTTTCCCCCTCCTTGGAAACTTTGCCACCCGAAACAGCTCCCTCGTGGTAACGCGGCACCAACGTCATTGCCTTGTCGCCCTTGGCCGCTCCAGGTACCTCTTTCATTTGTTAGTATGCCTGTTTGGTGGTTTTATTGTTTATTTAGGGTAGTTTCAATATCAAGCTCACTTCTCATCAGGGCTTTTTCATTGAGAGATCGCCAACGTATGTTTGAGTCCTACCCAATTAAAAGTGTCAGTAGTTGTTATTGATAGTCGATTCAATATGTCGTACCCATCTAACGGCTATTAGGGAGAGCCCGGTGCTTGGAGATATAAAGTTTTTGCGTTTTTGGTATAGGTTCAGTTTGTGCATGCACAACATATGGTAAACGATACTCGATCCACCGAATAGTGCACGTGTAATGCCAAGCTCCAATAATGCTCGTGGATTGCCAAGTTTCAATAGTGCACGTGCATCGCCAAACTCCAATAGTGCACGTGCATTGCCAAATTCCAATAACTGAAGAATAATAACTGCATTCGAAGTACACTTCTTACACACATAAGCTTAAATTATTCTCAAATCCTTTCTGCTTTACAGTTGTTAAAGAGGATATTTCCTTACCCCCTTCTCCTTATCAAAAACATCAGAAATATTTTTCCTTGGAAGTTCAACAATATAGGTAGGTCATAATGTATAGGATCACGTCGTAAAGAAGAGTTTAACGTTCTTCACAATTAGTTGGTTTAAAAATTCACTTGAAAGTTTCATAATTGCTTTCACGTATCTACAATATAGAATTATGTTTTTCTTGCCATGTATTGATTTATGTATGTTTTGATTTATTCCAAGTCTCCTTGATTCCTTACGACAGAATAAAACACGCCCATCTGAAGTTGACATGGCGAATCAAGCCCCTAAGTCTTTATCATTTGTCTTCCAGTCTTTTAGTCTACACTTTGTAGCTGTCGTGTTGCTTCGTAGCATTTGGTCTTGGGTCTATTACAGAAATGGGACTTTGAATGTTTATACAAGTAGAAAATACAGCAGCAAGTCATAGGCAACTCCCATGGTGCTTTGCAAGATTTCATAGAATTGGGGCTTCACATAAATAAAAAGTCTATACTAGTAGAAAATACAGTAGTAAGAAATCGTAAGTAACTTCCCTACCCCGCCAATATTTAAATGCATGTTTGTATAAGCTCGCAAGGGACAGATTATCGTGTTTATTTAATCATGGTGCCGTCAAGGATATTTATACGTGGGGAAGGGTTTTCCCTGAAGATATTATGGGCGTAGCTCCAAAAACATGGTCAAAATGCTACACCCTTTGTCAGTAGAGTTGCCCCCAGTTCTTTGGTATAAACGTCGTATAGCCACACTTTTAACTATTTCAAAGGACTCTCCTTGAGCAAAGTACTGCCGTTTTCGTGTCGGCTGTGGCCAAATCGTTACTATGGTTTTAGTCGGAAAGACAAATGAGCCATTCCGTGATCAGAATTAGTGAAACCGCTTCTATTTAACCGCTGTTATAACAGCGATTGTGCGGTCACGAGCTTGGGTCTATTGCGGCCGACTAACGTTAGACGGATCTCCGAACCCTGGAGCATGTTGCTTGTAAAGCGAACTCTGATTTGACCTGATGTAAATCTCTGGAGGCAGGTTGTAGCTGTCAAGTTGTATTTCGGTGCTTGATGCCATGATAGGGCGTTGCCAAAAGAGGTCTTTGGTTAACTGCCAACGTGAAGATATTACAAGTTTGAAGGGAAAACCAATAAATTTGGAGAGATTTTAACCTCATGATACAAACGTCCTTTTAATTTTTTAAAAGTTGAGTTCATAGTTACGTTTTTTGCTTTTAGGTTTTATTAATGAAAAAGTATATATTTCAAAAGCTTAGAGAAGTGAACTACCCTTTTAAGCAACATTGCAGCTAAGAAAGTACAAATAAATTATGGAGATGATTATTAGAGTGGATTAAATTACTTTTGTGTATCTTTTACAAAGATTAGGTAAATAGAAAATATAATATATCATACAATACCAAGCATAATTTGGGAGCATTTACCTTGCCCAAAGACTTTTTAAAGAGAATTATCTCCGTAGGTGTTTTCCGAGCAACAACTGTGCTATGGGTTAGGTTACTAGTCCCTCAGAGAGAATGAAGCAGGAAACTTGTAAGACTGCGTGTGATCCAGGGTGGAGCCAAATATCTGAATGGCGCAAAACTGAGCTAGCCTAACATGGTCTTCTTCTAGCAGCCGTAACGACGGGTTGGTAGTGGCCCACTAAGTACTTTTATAGCTGCCTATTCTATAGTAAATATCAGATATTTGAAATAAAAGGGACAATAAAGGGACCCCCGGTAAGTTACTATGATACAGATTCTTTATTACTAATTTCCATATTTAATAAGGATAAATAGAAGATAGGGTACATAATCTGAGGGGGAGGGGGGGCACATCGTACAAAAAGAAGAGACGGAAAGAATAAGAATTGGGACATAAATTTGAAAAATAATAAAAATAGGATATCATGGGGCTTTCAAACCTTTTCTATCTATCGCGTCTAAAAGCGACAAAAATACATCAACAAATCTCACTCCATTGCCAAGCCACGTCTCATTCTTTAAAACAGGCGCTCTGCTTTAGTGCGGAAGTTATCAGAGCAAAATAGGAAAATAAAGAAAAACGCGTTATTTTCTAGGGTTACTATACATTGATCCAAAATGTCATGACGTAACATTCCCTTTATATTCCTTTGTCCTAAATTACCATTTTTATAAAACTTAACTGGACAAGCTCAACAAGGCAGTGACAACTGCTCTAAAGAAGCTGTCTAACTACCTTACTGACAAGTCTGACGGGGTTTTCTCAAGGTTCTCTCGACATAAATCCCTTACACGCCCCCGCCCACCCGTAGTAAATCTCCACTGTGCGCCCTTTATGTACACACCACGCTATTTAAATATCATTAGCAAACCGTAGAATATTTGTTAAGTATGTTAATATTGGGAAGAACTTTATCAGTTCTTACGTCAATTTATTGCAAGCTTCGTCTTAGATGTCACACGATTATAGGATATATATTTCAACAATTACAAATATTTCGTGACGAAGCATAAGGTTGGTTGTAAGATGGTTTGCGTGTGAACTTCATTCTGTGAATTGTGGTACACATAAAGCAAAACTTTCTTTAAGTTTATTCGTAACAGCTTGCTATTTAGATATTTATTTAGCGTAGGCTGAAAGCCCACCCTCTTTTCATTTACTTGTATAAAGCCCTGTACAAACGGGCTTGACTTTCTACTAGACTCCACTCGACTTATGTGGAGTCAAAAGTCGAGCCTGTTTGGACATCTTGTATGGAGAAGTCGAGCCTTTTCGAACCTTGTATAGCGAAGTCCAGTGAAGTTTGAAGATGTTCAAATGTATAGAGTGGGTCCGCTCTACAAATTTATTTCTCTCAAGTCTTGTAGAGCTTTGTCGAGCGCATTTGGACACTCTTTCGATCAAGCATCGGAATATATCCTAGTAATTATATTAACATCTCCGCGCGCTCTAAAAGCTAGAGACTGCAAGAAAAGTTAAGAAAAGAACGTAAAGTTCTAGGAAGGAGTTTAAAGTCTGGTAAAACAGTGGAGGAAAACTCGAGCCGGTTTGTACACCCAATGATCGACAGTGCTGGACTTGTCTCGACAATGTTGTACAAATGTGTACAATATTTATCCATTAAAATTACTTCAGTGAATTCTTGTTAACCTCTTTCCTTCCCCATTTTAAATATTTTTAACTTTCAACGAGTTTTGAATAGACTGATTAGCAAAATGGCTGCCCCATGGGCATCGGCATCGGCATCGGCAGTGTTGAAATGGGAGGGGGCAGATTGTAGAACTTTGGATATCGGGTGAGATCATTTCACACTTTATCGCTTTCGGTTTTCTTTGCATGCTATACCTAAATCTAAAAAAAATCAATACTTTCTGTTATAGTATATACATTTCTTACTTGCATAAACGGAAGCAAATGCACAAATCTGGTAAAAGTAATGCCACGCCAACGCCGAAGCAGGCAGAAACACATATTTGATGCGATTCGTTCCTCAATTTTATTCTCAGTGCAATTTGATTTTTACAGTTAAATTCCTGATTTCAAAAGATTTACGAAAGACCAAAAATTTTACGCGTATTCAAAAGTAAGGATAGAAGATATCATGACACACCTTGTTAATAGTTGAGTGGCGTGTGCTGTCCGTCTCCCACCGATCAACGCCATGCTCCTCATGGTCTCGCTACGAGGCGCAGAACGTCTTGCCTTTAAAACTACGTAGAGCTGTATTCTTTGTGCGCCATTGTGAAGTTCAAAGCTATTTTGTTGACCGCAGTCCAAAGTCGTTGCTGTCACTAAGATATCCTGTTCCTAGAGCGACAACTGTGATAGCGTACAATTTTGTACAAAATTGTTGAGAAGTTCTGGTGAAATTGGAGTCAAAGAGTGAAAATGCATCAAAATGGTTGCCACGGAATAATCACCTTTACTGCTGTAATTTCGTCGTACCTGCCCCTCTCATTGGGGTATTATTGGGCTTTGGAATATAGCTCTCTGAAACGACTGTTTTGAAAATGATCGGAGGGGTACTGCTGGAGAGACCCAAAATTCTCAACTAGTTTTGTCCAAGATTGATAGCAAAGGTCTGTGGTTATATTCAGGTGGTGAAAGGAGATGGGTTTGGGGGATATTTTTTGCTATATATACCTTGTAAATGCTCCATAACCTATGGCCCTCTTTGAGTAAATCGGGCATCTAGATGGCGAGCCTTCCATTGTCACGTCACATGGCGTAAAGACTCAGGTCTTTAATCTATGTTAAGCCTAGACTCAAGATGCTTTGTGTATCATCGGAGGATTGGAAATGGATATGGAGACGACAAAAATAGCCTATTTAAATTATTTGTATTTTCTTTATTTTAAATATTTGTTTGTTTGCGGTACAGAGCATGCGTACTGCACAAGAACATTATGTAATTAAAAGCCTTTTAGCCTGACATATCTTAGAGCAGCGATTCTCAAGTCCAGGGGCCCCTTAGGGGATGTTTTAGACTTTCAGGGAGGTAAAAGTAAGACAAGAGGTAATGGGGGGGGGGGGGGCACAGCTAATAGCATGTTTCATTGTTTTTCTTGTGTCAAAATGCCAAAACCAAACAAGGCATAGATAAATATTGTCTACGTTTATACCAACGTTGCACATAGTACTGTTTTACACCTAGCAAGTAAGTTAGGACACTTCCATTGACTGTGTATTTCATGGTTTACTCGTTTAACAACTCTATTAACAATGCTGATTTCCTATGGATTCAGGCGGGTACTTAGATATTTTGGTAGCTCAAGGGGTAATATACTTTCCGGGGTTGAGAAACCCTGCCTCAGAGTACAATCGTCAGAAGTGATCAAACTTAAATAAATAAAACATTATACCTAACTGTACGCTTAAAAAGGAGCCAATCGGAATTAAGACTGTCTAAATATTTTCATGTCTTTGAAAGAATCAGCCGTCTCAACTGCAGACTAGTTTAATAGGCCTAATTAGAAAACGAATGTTTTTTGTCTGAAAAGTACAGGCTTTTTTGCTTCTATGTGGACTGGCTACATAAAGGACGAGTGAAATGCACACCTAGCCTTGCCTGTGATACGGAAACAATCGTCCGTGTACATGTTGAGGACTGTCTGAGTTTTCAAGAAAGTCCTGTTCTCTGTCATAGTCACAATGCCTAATGGTGTTGTTAGTTTTTGAAACCCGAGCTGGCTATTTCCTTTCACGGGCTGATGTTTGGCGAATAAAAGATGGAACATGCTTCTTTTTCCTCGGTCTGATCGGTGGCTGGAGGCCCGAGTTTAATCGGATTTGCTCTTCTTATCGAAGAAAATACCGAAAGTATTTAACGACTTTTAGAGAGTAGCATCAATGATGTTTTCGAAAGTCCAATCTGCAGGTTAGGTGTAGTTTGAAAAGCCATAGTCTGTGCAGTTATTAATTCTCACTATATCCTATAGCTCAAGGTTATCTTTATGACTGTGAAGGTTCTAACTTCGTGTAGCGTAATTGTTTACTGGTACAGGATAAAAGTCTCTTGAGAAAATGCCGATAGAAGAACTTTACTTTTCATCTTCTCAGAGACTTCTTCTTGTCAGTGCCAAATTGGTGACTGGAAATAGGCTAGCTCAAGGTTATCCTTATGGCTGTGAGGATTCTAACTTCGTGCTTCCTTTATGGGTACCTTTTCGGAGAACAAAACATCAAAGCAGCGGGTACGAGATATGGTGTCAAATTTGATACTATATATGCCAAGTACTTGCATTGTAAACAAATGTAACCCCTTAGAAGAATAGAGTTAGCAAAATGAGCATTCAATAGAAGGAAGAACTATTGGCAAAGGGCTTAAGTATGTCACTAAAGAAAAGTATTGTTAAAACAATAGTGTGGGATGTGTTGCTATATGCAGCTGAAATGTGGACACTGCGAAAAGAAGATTAGAGGAGACTTGAAGTACGTGAAATGTGGTTGAAAAATGCTTAAGATAAGCTGGGTGGACAGAAAATCAAGTAAAGAAGTGTTGCAAATGATTGATGAAGGCAGGTGCATTCTGTCAACAGTACGTAAACGAAAGAGTGGATGGATGGCAAACAACACCAGGCATGACAGTTTGCTGAAACTTGTAGTAGAAGGGAGATTTGAAGGAAGGAGACCTATAGGAAGGAAAAGACTTACTACTACTACTGTCTTTAGTCAATCAAGAATATTATGTCAACTTCAAGTAAAAGGCTAAAAGGAGAAGTGTGAATGAGACAAATACTGCCAATAGGCAGAACACTCACTCACTCACTCACTCACTCACTCACTCACTCACTCACTCACTCACTCACTCACTCACTCACTCACTCACT
>JAAAKM020003781.1:0-12213 GCA_010016025.2 Alatinidae sp. Z8VKAUB7J3 | reverse complement strand
ACGTCCAGGTGGTTCGGTACACCGTCGCCATCCGTGTCGAACCGGTCGTCCACGCCGTCGCCGTTGTCGTCCACGAAACCGGGAGCGTCCGGGTCCATGTAATCCGGCACACCGTCCCCGTCCGTGTCCTGGCTCGGATCCACTCCGTCGCCTTCGTCCACGTCCAGGATCCCGTCGTTGTCGTCGTCGCCATCGACGATGTCCGGTACGCCGTCACCGTCGCTGTCGGTCTCGATCTGGAACTGCGTTCCGGAATCGGTGTTGCGCGGGTCGCCGTCACCATCGTTCCCCGGGAGGTCACCGTTCTGGTCCGGATCCTGTCCTCGAGTGGAAAGATCTTCGACGTCGAGCCCGCCGGCGCTCCGACCGGTGGCTCGCACCTGATTCGTGTACTCGGCGAAACGCAGCGGGCCCGGCCCGTCCGGATCGCTGAGGGTGGTGACCAGGATCTCGACGCGGATCTGGGCAGTGTCTCCGGCCGACAGAACGTTCGCGCTCGGGGTCGTCTGGTCGATCAGGTCGATCGAGCTGCTGCCGTCGAACGCCGCGTTCAGAGTCAGCGTCCCCGGGTCGTCCACGAAGCTCGGCGCGACCGTGACGACGTAGTTACCCGCACCGAACACCGAGTCCAGGTCGTCGGGGATCGACAGGCTGTCGATGTCGACGTTGCCGGTGTTCTCCAGGTAGAAATCGAACGTGACCAGAGCACCGTCCGTACTCACGTCCTTCGCGATGCCGAGGAACGGGATCTCGATCAACCCGCACGACGCTCCGTCGAGCCCGGTCGCACCGGCGGCCGAGGACGACAGCTGCGTCTTCTCGCCGGTGCCCAGGTCGAACCGGAAGAACCCGGAGCCGTCCTCCGGAGCCCCGTAGAGGAATCCGTCGGTGGACAGGAAGATCGCGCCGAACTGCTGGTGGGTCGGACCGATGAACGCCACCGCTCCCGTGGCCGGGTCGATCGACGTCAGCCGGTCCTCGCCGACCGCGATGCCGTAGAGTCGACCGTCGGCCGCGTTGAACGCGACGTCGGGAATCGACAGCGCCTGCGACAGGGTCACCTCCTGCACCACGGTGCCGGCGATGACGTCGATCTCGTACAGACTCGAGGTCCCCTGGGCGATGGTCCAGTAGCTCCCCGAGGCGTCGAAGGTCCCGTTGTCGTACACGGCGTCGGGCAGACCCGCGATAGCCCCCAGAGTCTGCACCGCTCCGTCGGCGGCGATCGCCACCAGGGTGTCGTCGGTCGAGTTGATGCCGTAGAGGAAGTCGTCCTGCTCGCGGTAGCCGATCCCGTTGTACGGCAAGCTCGCGGCGGCACCGACGGGAACGAACTCGAACGGCGACTGGCTGACGTCGACGCTGGTCAGACGGGTCGGCAGACCGAGCGAGACGTACATCGTGCCGTCACACACGAACTGCGGCCCCATCGGTGAGTCGAAGGCGTCACGGTAGTCGACGTCGCCGCCGAGGAGGACGTCGCCATCGGCGTCCGGAAGCTGGGTCGGGGGATCGAGGATGTTGTCGTTCGACACCCGACCCGGAACGTTGTCCTGAGCGTCGTCGAGACCGTCCTGGTCCACGTCCGACCCGATCGGCGTCCCGCGGCCACCCTCGAGCGCGTCGAGCTGTCCGTCGGTGTCGCTGTCGAGCTCCAGGTAGTCGACCCGACCGCCACCCGCCGTGTTCTCCGGGTCGAGGCCGACGCTGGCGACCGAGCTGCGGTCGGCGAGGTCGGCGTCGTACTCGTCGTCGAGACCGTCGCCATCGACGTCGTCGCCGAGCGGCAGCATGAACCCGAGGGTCGGCTGCGCCTCGACGATGTCCGGAATACCGTCCAGGTCGGCGTCGATGTCGACGAACGTCGGCCGACCGTCGCTGTCCGGGTCGGGTACGGGGGTCAGGCCTCCGGTCGGATTCTCGATCGGATCGGGCGGCACGTTGTTGAACGAGTCGAAGGCGTCGTCCAGGCCGTCCATGTCGCCGTCGGTACCGGTCGGCGTGACGTCGGGCTGACCGTCGAGGTCCGAGTCCGTGCCCTCTCGGTAGTCGGTGATGCCGTCATCGTCACTGTCGATGTCGAGGTAGTCGGGGTTGCCGTCGGCGTCGAAATCGGTCGGATCGAGACCCGGCCCGTACGCATCGTCCAGGCCGTCCGGCTGACTGTCGACTCCAGACGGGGTGAGCGTCGCGATGCCGTCCTGAGCCTCCAGCACGTCGGGCAGCCCGTCGGCGTCACTGTCGATGTCGATGTGATCCGCGATACCGTCGCCGTCGAAGTCGAACCGATCGTCGACACCGTCGCCGTTCGCGTCGACGAAGCCGGGGGCGTCCGGATCGAGATAGTCCGGCACGCCGTCGCCGTCGCCGTCGGCGCCGGGGTCGACGCCCCCGCCCTCGACCGTGTCGAGGATACCGTCGTTGTCGTCGTCCAGATCGGTGACGTCCGGCACGCCGTCGCCGTCGGTGTCGACCCCGAGCTCGCCGTCGCGATAGTCGAGGTCTCCACCACTCAGCACGTCCCCGTCGAGGTCCGGGAGCTGGCTCGCCGGATCGGTGATGTCGTCGTTCGGAATCCGACCATCGACGTTGTCCTGAACGTCGTCCAGGCCGTCGGCGTCGGCGTCGGAGCCGCCCGGGATGCCGCGACCACCTTCCTGGACGTCCGGTATGGCGTCGTTGTCGCTGTCGGGCTCGACGTAATCGACCCGGTCGGCACCGTCCGAGTTCTGCGGCTGCGTCCCCCGGCTCACCTCCGGATCGCGACTGCCCGTATCGAGATCGTAGACGTCGTCGAGTCCGTCGCCGTCGGCGTCGGTGCCGCCCGGCAGGGTGAAGCCGAGGGTCGGCTGCGACTCGACGATGTCCGGTATTCCGTCGCCGTCGCTGTCGATGTCGACACTCGACAACCGGGTGTCGGTGTCGAGGTCGGCGGCCGGAGGTAGCGCCTGGCGCGAGTTGCTCAGCGGGTCGCGCGGCAGGGTGTTGAGATTGTCGAAGGCGTCGTCGAGGCCGTCCCGGTCGATGTCGCTGCGCACGGGAGCCACGTCGGGCGTGCCGTCGCCATTACGGTCGGAGGCCTCGAAGTAGTCGGTGATGCCGTCGGCGTCGCTGTCGATGTCGACGTAGTCGAACGCACCGTCGGCGTCGAAGTCGGTCGGCGCCAGCCCGGGGCCGAAGATGTCGTCGAGGCCGTCTCCGTTGCCGTCGGTCCCGGTCGGAAGACGCGTTGGCCGGGTGTCCTGGGCCTCGAACAGATCGGGAATGCCGTCGTTGTCGGAGTCGACGTCGTAGTGATTCGGAATGCCGTCGACGTCCGAATCGAACGCATCGTTGATCCGATCGCCGTTGGCGTCGACGAATCCGGGCGCGTCCGGGTCTGCGAAATTGGGGATGCCGTCGCCATCGAGGTCTCCGCCCGGATCGACGCCGAAGCCCTCGGCGGCGTCGACGATACCGTCGTTGTCGTCGTCGATGTCGATCTCGTCCGGAATCAGGTCGAAGTCGAAGTCGGTGTTGCCGTCGCGGTAATCGAGGTCTCCGCCGGACGCCAGGTCGCCGTCCCGGTCGGGCAGCTCGATCGCCGGGTCGGTGAGGTCGTCGTTCGGGGTCGGGCCGACGATGTCGTCGAAGCCGTCGTCGAGACCGTCGGAGTCGGAGTCGGAGCCGACCTGGACGCCCTGATTCCCCTCGAACGCGTCCAACCAGCCGTCGCCGTCGGTGTCCTGCACCACGTAGTCGGCGCGCCCACCACCGGAGGTATTCTCGGGCAGAGTGCCGACGCTGAGGAACGGGTCGCGCGAGCCGGTATCGGCGTCGAAGACGTCGTCCAGACCGTCCCCGTCGGCGTCGGCCCCCATCGGCAGATTGAACCCGATCGTCGGTTGCGACTCGACGATGTCCGGGATTCCGTCGAGGTCCGAGTCGATGTCGACCTGGCTGAAGCGGCCGTCCCCGTCGGCATCGGGCGCGGGCGGACGGGCACCGCGCGAGTTGAAGACCGGATTGGGCGCGTTGTTGACGACGTCGAACGCGTCGTCCAGACCGTCGGAGTCCTGGTCGACGTCCAGCGGAGAGACGTCGGGAACACCGTTACCGTCGTCGTCCGCGGTCTCGACGTAATCGGTGATGCCGTCGCCGTCGCTGTCGATGTCGATGTAATCGGCGAAGCCGTCCTGATCGAAATCGGTCGGCGTGAGGCCGGGGCCGAAGGCGTCGTCCAGGCCGTTCAGATCGGCGTCCGTCCCCGACGGGAACGCCCCCGGGCGGCTGTCCTGCGCCTCGAACAGGTCCGGGACGCCGTCGTCGTCGGAGTCGATGTCGAAGTGGTTCGGGACGCCGTCGAGATCTCGGTCGAACTGGTCGTCGACGCCGTCGCCGTTGGCATCCACGAAGCCCGGCGCGTCCGGGTCGAGGAAATCGGGCACGTCGTCGCCGTCCGAGTCGGCGCCCGGGTCGACCCCGCCGCCCTCGACCGTGTCGAGAATGCCGTCCTGGTCGTCGTCGATGTCGTCCGGATCGTCGATCCCGTCGCCGTCGTTGTCGACCCCGCGATCGCGGTAGTCGACGTCACCGCCGGTGAGGACGTCGCCATCGCTGTCCGGAAGGTCGACCGTCGGATCGGTGATGTCGTCGTTCGCGACCCGGCCGAGGACCCGGTCGTAGGCGTCGTCGAGACCGTCGGCGTCGGCGTCGGCTCCGACCGCGACGCCTCGGCCGCCCTCCAGGGCATCGAAACGGCCGTCGTTGTCGGAGTCGAGCTCGATGTAATCGGCCCGATCGACACCGTCGGTATTGACCGGGGTGAGCGCCTGGCTGAGCTCCGAGTCGCGGCTCGTGGTGTCACCGTCGAACTGGTCGTCGAGACCGTCCCCGTCGACATCGACGCCGAGCGGAAGCAGGAACCCGACCGTGGGCTGCGCCTCGACGATGTCCGGGATGCCGTCGACGTCCGAGTCGATGTCGACGTTGTGGAGACGCCCATCGCCGTCGACGTCGGGCGTCGGCGGCCGGGCCTGGCGCGAGTTGCGCAGCGGGTCGCGTGGCACCGTGTTCAGCCGGTCGAACACGTCGTCGAGGCCATCCCCGTCGGTATCGATCCCTTCCGGGTCGACGTCGGGGACGCCGTCGCCGTCGTTGTCGGCTCCCTCGAAGAAGTCGGTCAGACCGTCACCGTCGGAGTCGATGTCGAGGTAATCGTCCAGGGCGTCGCCGTCGAAGTTGGTCGGCGTGAGCCCCGCACCGAAGACGTCGTCCAGGCCGTCGGCGTTGGCGTCGACGCCCAGCAGCAGCAGGGTCGGGCGAGTGTCCTGCGCCTCGAACAGGTCGGGCAGACCGTCGTTGTCGGCATCGACGTCGAGGTGATTCGCGACGCCGTCGAGGTCGAAGTCGACGCGATCGTCCACGCCGTCACCGTTGGCGTCGGTGAACCCGGGTACGTCCGCATCGAGGTAGTTCGGCACACCGTCGCCGTCGGCGTCGGCGCTCGGGTCCTGCCCCCCGCCCTCGACCGTGTCGAGGATGCCGTCGTTGTCGTCGTCGATGTCGGCCGCGTCGTCGATCAGGTCGCCGTCGGTGTCGGCCACGCCCGAGTCGCGGTAGTCGACGTCGCCGCCGACCAGCACGTCGCCGTCGGTGTCCGGGAGCTGGGTCGACGGGTCGGTGATGTCGTCGTTCGCAATCCGACCGACGACGTTGTCGAAACCGTCGTCGAGGCCGTCGCCGTCCGAGTCCGAGTCGACCGGGAGACCTCGCCCTCCCTCGGCGCCGTCGAACAGGCCGTCCCCGTCGGTGTCGATCTCGACGTAGTCGACCCGGCCGGAGCCGTCGGTGTTCTGGGGAATCGTGCCCCGGCTGGCGAGCGGGTCTCGATCGGCGGGAGCCGCGTCGTAGGCGTCGTCCAGGCCGTCGCCATCGGCGTCGGTGCCCGACGGAAGCGTGAAGCCGAGCGTGGGTTGCGACTCGACGATGTCCGGGATGCCGTCGACGTCCGAGTCGATGTCGACCGTGTTGAAACGGCCGTCGCTGTCGACGTCGGGCGTGATACGGCGCCCCTGGCGCGAGTTGCGCAGCGGATCGCGAGGCAGGGTGGTGAGCGTATCGAAGACGTCGTCGAGCCCGTCCGAGTCCACGTCGACGCCGCTCGGCAGGAAATCCGGCAAGCCGTCACCGTCGAGATCGAAGCCCTCCAGGAAGTCTCCGAGACCGTCTCCGTCCGCGTCGATGTCGAGGTAATCGGGCTGCGAGTCGGCGTCGAAGGAACTGGGCGTCACACCGGTGCCGAACACGTCGTCCAGGCCGTCGAGCTCGGCATCGACCCCCAGCGGCAGCAACGTCGGCAAGGTGTCCTGGGCCTCGAACAGGTCCGGCAGGCCATCGTCGTCGGAGTCGATGTCGAGGTGGTTGGCGATGCCGTCGAGGTCGAAATCGAAGCGGTCGTCGACCCCGTCCCCGTTGTCGTCGACGAAGCCCGGGTTGTCGGGATCGCGAAAATCGACCGTACCGTCACCGTCGGTGTCGATACTCGGGTCGACGCCGCCGCCCTCGTCGACGTCCAGCACGCCGTCGTTGTCGTCGTCGATATCGGTGAAATCGTCGACGCCGTCGCCGTCGGTGTCGTTGATGTCACCGTCCCGGTAATCGACGTCACCGCCGACGAGGACGTCGCCGTCGCTGTCCGGGAGCTCGGTGGACGGATCGGTGATTCCGTCGGTGGCGACCCGACCGGGGACGGCGTCGAAGCCATCGTCGAGACCGTCCGAGTCGGCATCGGCGCCGACCGCCACGCCGCGGCCGCCCTCGGCACTGTCGGGTCTCAGGTCGTTGTCGGTGTCGAACTCGATGAAATCGACCCGGCCGGCGCCGTCGAAGTTGACCGGCGTCAGACCGCCGCTCGCCACGGGATCGCGCGAGCCGACGTCGAGGTCGAACACGTCGTCGAGGCCGTCACCGTCCGCGTCGCTTCCCCCCGGGAGCACGAAGCCGAGGGTCGTTTGCGCCTCGACGATGTCCGGGATGCCATCGACGTCCGAGTCGATGTCGACGCTGTGCAGACGACCGTCGGCGTCGGCGTCGGCTGCGGGCGGCCGGGAGCGACGGGAGTTCCCGAACGGATCGCGCGGAAAGGTATTGAGGGTGTCGAAGGCATCGTCCAGGCCGTCGAGATCGCCGTCGGTACCGGCCGGGAGGATGTCGGGCACGCCATCGAAGTCGGTGTCGGTGGCCTCCAGGAAATCGGTCAGGCCGTCCCCGTCAGTATCGATGTCGCGGAAGTCGAACACCGTGTCGAGGTCGAAATCGGTCGGCGTCAGGCCGGCTCCGAAGACGTCGTCCAGACCGTCGCCGTTGCCGTCGGACCCGCTCGGGAGCAGTCCGGGTCGCGTGTCCTGGGCCTCGAACAGATCCGGCAACGTGTCGTCGTCCGAGTCGACGTCGAGGTGATCCGGAACACCGTCCAGATCGTGATCGAAGTTGTCGTCGACGCCGTCGCCGTTGCCGTCGACGAAGCCGGGAGCGTCCGGGTCGAGGTAATCCGGGGTCTCGTCACCGTCCGAGTCCGCTCCGGGATCGACACCATTGCCCTCGGTGACGTCGAGGATGCCGTCGTTGTCGTCGTCGATGTCGACGTCGTCGGGTACCAGGTCGCCGTCGGTGTCGGGGACGACCGTGAACAGCGTCTCGGAGTCGGTGTTGCGCGGATCTCCGTCGCCGTCGTTCGCCGGATCGTCGCCGTTCTGATCGGGATCGTTCCCGAGGGTCGAAAGGTCGAACACCGTCAGCCCGATCGGGCTACGGCTGGTGACGGTCACCTGGTTGGAGTACTGCCCGAGGCCGCGAGGCCCGGGTCCGTCCGGGTCGACGATGGTCCGGATCGTCACCTCGACGCGGATCTGGGCCGACGCTCCGACCGCCAGCACGTTGCCGGTGGGGTTCGACTGGTCGATCAGGTCGATGGAGCTGCTGCCGTCGAAGCCGGCGTTCAGGGTGAGGGTGCCCGGGTCGACGGTGAAGATCGGCGGCGACGTGACCAGGTAGTTGCCGGCTCCGAAGACGGCGTCGAGGTCGTCCGGGATGGACAGGCTGTCGAGGTCGACGTTGCCGCTGTTGAGCAGCGAGAACTCGAGCGTGACCACCTGGCCGTCGACGAGCGCGTCCTTGGCGATGCCGATGAACGGCAGCCCGATGAAACCGCACGAGGCACCGTCGATCGTGGCCTCGCTCTGAGGCGCGACCGAGATCAGGGTCCGCAGGCCCGTCGAGGTGTCGAACAGCCACAGGCCGCTGCCGCTGTTCGCGGAGCCGTACAGATTACCGTCGGTCGAGAAGAACATCGCCCCGAACTGCTCGTGGGGCGGACCGATGAAGGTCACCGTGCCCGTCGACGGGTCGATCGAGGTGAGCTGGTCGTTGACCAGCGTCACACCGTACAGGAGCCCGTCGATCGGGTTGAACGCGATGTCGGGGATGTCCAGGCTCTGGGACATCGTCACGACCTGGAGGACCGACTGCGTCTCGACGTCGATCTGCACCAGGTCGGAGCTCTGACGGCGGACCGTCCAGTACGTACCGGCAGTGTCGAAGGTGCCGCTGTTGTACAGGCCCAGGGGGAGGCCCGTGATGGCGCCGCGCTGCTCCAGAGCTCCGTCGCTCGCGATGACGACGAGCGTCGGATTGGGCTCGGTGAGCCCGTAGATGAAGTTGTCCTGCTGCCGGTAGGCGATCGCGTTGTAGTTGACCGCGGAGACCGGTCCGATGTCGACGTACTCGTAGGGGGACAACGTGACGTCGACGAAGCTGAGCCCCGTCGGCCTCTGCGTGCTGACGTAGAGCGTGCCGTCGCATACGAAGGGCGGGCCCGGTTGGGCCTGCGCCTCGGGGACGAGACCCGCCACGACGGCGAGTAGCACCCCGGCGATCAGCCCCGGACGGGGCTGGCGGCTATCGGCTCGACGGCGCGAAACCGGGCGCGGACGTTCGTGAGCTCGACGGTATATCAACACAGCTCCCCCTGAGCTTCGGACTGTGTTCGGTCAGGAATCGTCACGGCCGGAGGCCGGTCGGTGAATGCAGGGACGTCGTGAGGGCACGTACGGCGACGATCTCGCGTGCTTCGGGCGCGATCGAAGCCGAACCGCTCGGGCGGACGGACGGGCCGCCCTCGTACCGAGCGGCGAAGCGTCGGAGCCTCGTTCGGAGGTTGCAACTCTCTTCGTCCATGCGCTCGCGGCGCGTCGTCCGGAGGAGGGGTGCGGGGATCGGTCGGACGGTGGGAGGCAGGTCGTTCGGGCGACCCTACCCGGTTCCGTCTGGTCGGCAGGCGGAGCGCTCGAGCCCTCTAGGAGCCGCATGTCCGCCCTCCTCGGGCCGACGTGTCGCAGCTCGCCGTCTCCCTCCCCTCCGTATCAGCTGATCGATCTCGGTGTCCCGCGCGGGAGTTCGCTTTTTCGCGGGAATGGACCTCTCGCAGAAGAGACGATCGAAGCACGATCGCCTAGGGATGTCAAGGGCGTAACCCCAATGGTACCGGGGGGATCCGGCCAGAGAGCCTTGTCAAAATTCCGTCGACTCTAGTTCTGGCCCGGAGAGAACGCCGGCAAGTGATTCAGGAATGCTCGGCGGCACCGGTCGAATCCCTAGGGATCCTCGGCAAGTCGCGGTTTTCCGAAGCCTCGTCGAGGACCTTCACGAGCTCCTCCAGGCTGCTGAGGTCGTGGATCGGCAGCAACAGGTCGACGAAGGGCAGCAACGTCCGGACCCCACGAGCCCTCGGCTCGAACCCGGAGTAGCGCAGCAACGGGTTGAGCCAGATCCAACGGGTGCAAGAACGACGAAAGCGCTCTGCGGCCCGCTCCAGCTCGTCCGGATCTCCCCGATCCAGGCCGTCCGTCAGCAGCAGCACCCCGGCCCTCCGACCGAGCACCCGGCGCGACCAGCGGCGGTCGAACTCCCGCAGGCAGGCACCGATCCGCGTCCCTCCCGACCAGTCCGACACCGAGGCTCCGAGCGCTCGGAGCGCGACGTCCGGGTCGCGCTCACGGAGCTGTCGGGTGGCGCGGCTGAGACGCGTGCCGAACAGGAAGACCTCGACGTCGCGCCGGGCGCGGACGAGCGCGTGTGCGAAGTGCAGGAATACCCGCGAGTAGCGATCCATCGAGCCGGAGACGTCGACCAGCAGGACCCAGGGCACGGGCCGACGGCGACGGCGGCGCCAGCGCAGCGGCAGGTCGCGGCCGGCCGAGCCGAGCGCCGCCCGGACACTGGCGCGGAGATCGATCCGATCGGGTCGAGGGCTCCGCCGGAACCGTCGTGTCCGCCGGTCGGCCGCCGGCATCCGCATCCGGGCGACGAGCACTTCGGCGCGCCGGAGCTCGGAGGCCGACATCTCGTCGAAGTCCCGATGGCGCGACACCTCCCGGTCGGACCAGCTGAGCGCGACGGTCGCCTCGGAACGCTCGTCGGGCGACGGCTCCTGCGGGACATGGCGCGATGCCCAGGCCTCGAGCAATCGACGGCTCGGGACCCGCGGGTCGCGCCCGGGCGGCGGATCGAGGCGAGGCAGCAGAGCTGCCAGGGCGGGGTCGAGCCCACCCGGGTCGCGCCAGAACAGAGCGAAGGCGTCGTCGAACAGCGCGGTGTGCTCCCGTCGGCCGATCAGGCTCGCGTGCAGCGCGGCGTGGAACTCCTGGCGCTCGGTGACGTCCACGGCGGCCAGCGCCCGCAGCGCGACGACCACCCGATCGGGGCCCACCGGAACTCCCGCCCCCCGCAGCAGACGCGCGAATCGGAGGACGTTGTCGGAGAGCGCCCCGGTGCTCATCCGGCGGGCTCGCTCCGGACCTCCTCGACGAGCCGTGCCGCGACCGCACCGCGCGTCGCGTCGACGTCGTCCTGGTACTTGAGCAGCACGCCGAGGGTTCCGTCGACCGTCTCCGGATCCAGACGGACGCGGTCGAGCGCCACCAGCGCTCGTGTCCAGTCGATGCTCTCGGCCACGCCGGGCGGCTTGAACAGCTCGCCGTCGCGCAGTCGCTGTACGAAGCGCACCACCTGCTCCGTGAGATCGGCGGGGGCGTCGGGGGCTCGACGCCGCAGGATGGCGCGTTCCCTCTCGACGTCCGGGTAGTCGATCCAGTGGTAGAAGCACCGTCGCTTGAGCGCGTCGTGCACCTCGCGCGTGCGGTTGGAGGTGAGCACCGCGAGTGGGTGCTCCCGGGCCCGGAAGGTACCGAGCTCCGGGATGGTGACCTGAAAGTCCGACAGCAGCTCCAGCAGGTACGCCTCGAACGGCTCGTCGGCGCGATCGACCTCGTCGATCAGGAGCACCGGCGCTCCGCCCGGGTGCTCGTCGAGCGCCTCCAGAAGGGGTCGACGGATCAGGTGCTCCGGCGAGAAGACGTCGCGCCCGAGCTCGTCTCGATCGGTCCGACCGGCGGCCTCCGCCATCCGGATGGTGATCATCTGCCGCGCGTAGTCCCACTCGTAGACGGCCGCGGCGGCGTCGAGACCATCGTGACACTGGAGCCGGATCAGCCGACGGCCGAGCTGCTCGGCGAGGACCTTGGCGATCTCCGTCTTGCCGACCCCCGCCTCCCCTTCGAGGAACAGCGGGCGGCGCAGCTCCAGCGACAGGAACAGCGTCGTCGCCAGCCGCCGGTCGGCGACGTAGCCGCCGGCGTCGAGCAGGCGGACCGTCGCGTCGACCGACTCCGGGATCGGCAGCCCCTCCACCGGGTCAGGCGCTCGCCGCCAGGACGGCGCGCCGCGCCATCACGCCGATCAGGTGGGCACGGTACTCGGCCGAGGCATCGAGGTCGCCGAGCAGGCCGTCGGCCGGCACCGACACGCCGTCGAGTGCCGCGACCGAGAAATCGGAGCCGAGCGCGCTCTCCATCTCGGTCGCCCGGAACACCGACGGCGCCGCACCGGTCACCGCCACGCGAACGCCTCCTCCGGTCCGAGCCACCAGAACGCCGACGATCGCGTACTTCGAGGCCGGGTTGGCGAACTTCGCGTAGGCGGCCCGGTCCGGGCACGGGAAACGGACCGCGCTGATCAGCTCGTCCTCCCCCAGGGAGGTGGTGAACATGCCCCGGAAGAAGTCGTCGGCCGCGTGCTCGCCGCGGTCGGTGACCACCGTCGCGCCGAGGCCGAGCACGGCCGCCGGATAGTCCGCGGCCGGGTCGCAGTGGGCGAGCGAGCCGCCCAGGGTGCCCC
>JAAAKM020003779.1:0-12216 GCA_010016025.2 Alatinidae sp. Z8VKAUB7J3 | reverse complement strand
GCAAGAATTCCTTGTCTTGTTCCAAGATACGCGACAAAATGAAATGCAAGTGCAAATTGACTTGTACTTGTACTTGGAAAAGCACTTTCAGAGAATGAATGGACCATTGGAACAAGACAAGGCCGTTGTCACAAGTGCAAACTAGCCTTAAGCAACAAGAATCGAGAGTGTAATTTTTACCTTATCAAAACCACAATCACACAAAAACACTTGAAAGAAAGCATATAACGGAAGTTTTGTCCTTTAAGCGCTAATGGTGAATCAGTTCGGAATCATGAGGGGATCATTTCGAAGTTGATTCTTTCCATTTCCTTGATTCATTGGTCAACAGTTCGAGATACTTGGAATTCTGCTTTGATTCGACCATTCCACTGTTCCTGAGGACAATCGGCCTAAGAAGCTACGGTGATTCGAAGTGAGTATGCATCTTTGGAGATGCCCCTGGGTTTCCATCTAGGGACTGACTTTTTTCTGCTCGTCAGGTCCTTTTCAAGATGGATGGGCGTGTAGGTTTGCTGTTTGTTTAGTGAGAAGGTGTACATACCTACTTTTTCTTGGGGAACGTACGTACTCTTACGGCCCTTTTTCGAAAACCATCCGCATGAACATTTATCATCATGACACAAGCATTCTCACCCCGTTTTTCTAGGGCTACACTAGCATTAAAAAAATTATATACGTACTTTGTATTAGCAAACAATGCTTTAACATTGTTGAACAGCGTTGCATAACAAAGTAGTTGGCATGTAGTTGCTTCGGTTGAAGGTCATACTGCAAACCCACAAAGACCAACAAGATGGCTTCAGCCTGTCCACTTTTTTGACAAGTAATGTTTTACTGTGATAAAGAGAACGAAGAAACGCTGAAATAAGAAACAATAGAAGAAACAAATTTTCTTTATCAAAGTATAATTACTGGTTATCGCTTGCAAAAAATCATCAAAAAGCTGTTATTATATTTCATCTTCTCTTTAGTTCATTTCATCTTACCATCGATTCTTTTGTTATGCCTTTCCTTCGCGGTTTGTTACTTGTGTTGCGGATTTGTTATCTTTCATTCTTTTTATATCACCTCCCATTTCTATTTCATCCTCTTTGTTTAAGTGAGAATGTCTTTCAAGGCTTGGTAAAGTTCATGTATTTTTCTCCTTGACCCTAAAACTGATGTTTACAGTTCTCTTACCCATAAGTATTATGCTACAGTTGTTATAATGTCACTTTCACAGACACAGTTCCTCCATAACTCCAGTTTAACATGTTGAGCTTTGGGTTTTAACCAGATTTTTGATAAAACAAAACCTTATCAGGGTTTTTGTAAACGTCACTTTTTTTAAGTGTCAAATTGCTTAAAAGTGACAGAAAGGGAATCTTCACTATGAACGAATTGAGTTTGTGTTAGTAAAAGTGCTTTGCGACAAAGAATCAGCTTCTATCAACATTAGATTAAATAAAATTGGCTCTTAGATCTTTCAACGGACCTTGAAAGTACATCAGCACAGCAAATTTGTTAATGAGACCTAACGCTTTCTCTTGGAATACTCTCCTCCACATAAATTATCTCTAAATGAGCCAAGGGTAGTGTCTAAATAAACTATCCCACAATGCTCTTTCGTGTTGCAGCAATAAAAGACTCGCCTAGAAATCCTGTTCAATGGGCTACAAGAGGCACAGTTACTTGGATAATATAAGGGACAACACGGTTTTTCAACTATTTTCGACAACAAAGCATGCGACTATAGAGTAATCAAGAGATAAAAATCAACTAAATAAACAAACACAATTTGCATGGTAACATTTTTTCTCTCTTCTTACAAATGTTAGATGTTATTAGTCCATTGTTGATGTTGAGTGGCTTAGGATCTAGAGCATCCAAGTGTCACACAGTTAAGAACACGACGCAAAAAGCTATGGTGACATTTTCCTTTTCCGACAGATTCGATTTCTGTTATAGCAATTGCACATTCCTTTAACTGTGTTGGCTTCCTGAAGAAACTTGTCGAACGCCTTGAGAGATACAAAGTAATTCCAAATTTCCATCTCCTTTGTCGCTCGTGCTTCTTCTTTAGAAACCATCTGATCATGCAACGTTGAATTCTTCGAGCAGCTGATTGATGCTGGATGAACTGTAATTTTCGCTTAAACACACATTCCTGCAGGAAGCGTGAGATCTTCTTGGCTGCAACTTGTTCTTGAAATTTTTCCAATTTCAACTTGAAAACAGAGATTTTCATGAATTGGCTGATCTTTCGTGATGCAAGATCTTCTCGGAATCTCTCTACTTTCATTAAAAATACAACGTTCTTCATGAAACGGCCGATTTGTCTAGCAGCAATTTCTTGTTGAATTTTGTGCAACTTTAATTTGAAAGTGGATTCCTTCATAAATTGAGTGATTTTTCGAGATGCAACTCTTTGCTGAATATTCTGCAATTTGATTTTCAAGATGGAGTCCTTCATAAACTGTACGATCTTTCGAGATGCAACCTGTTGACGCAATTTCTCGACTTTCATTTCCAGAGTCTCTATGATACAAGTAGCTTCATCGTCAATTTGTTCCTTCTTCTCCTTCCGGTTATCCGGTGATGTTACATCTTTTGGTCGTCGTGATCTCCTTCGACGGCGTTTTACTTGTATAGGATGTTGATAGTTTGTGGGATACCATGGCATTGATTGGTACATAGCAGTAAGTGGCATTGGTCGCGGTATTATCGGTGTAGCCAATGGAAGTCCTGTCGGCCATCTTGCCAAATCCTGTGCATTGATACCATTTCGTGTGTCTTGTGGATACATGCAATGGCCGTACGGACCTGCAACACGAGCGTGGGTAGGGGTAGGCCTATGCAGTATACCTCGCCCATAGTTTCTAGCAATGTTGAATTGTTGATACATGTCTTCGTCTAACTCAAATCACTGAAAATCAATGGCTGTGATTATCGCGTGTCTTCTTCCAATCAGAGAAAACACCTACTTGAAGTATATTTGGAGTTCGATGTCTTTAAATAAGTTTGTGTTATTAATTTGACGTCACGACTATGATTAAATTGCAGTGAAACGTCACAATCACAGGGATGCAAGATAATTCTTTCAAGATAGAATTTAGAGAAATATATACTACAATACCTCTCGGATTGGATTTTTCTTCTTCTGTCTTAGCTTCAGCTTATTGTCACAGGTATTATCTATCTTGTAATAACCAAAGAGTTAATTAATGTATTTATTTGGTTTTGGAGAATTTAAAATGTTAATTTACTTTACATAGTAATCGATTTATCTTTTGCAGCTTCGGAAAACTGCGACATCATTGTTGTAATAAACATAGAAATCGAATTGTGTCGGCTGTAATCTATGAAAGACACATTCTTCTTAGTTCTTTCAAATATATATTCTGATCAACACACATAAAAAATTCAAATGCAAAGTCTATATTCAAAGATTCTAAAACTCCATAATATTCTGCTGCTCAGGTCTTTCTCTACTCAACTCTGACCCTGAGGTCAAATGCGATACAAATTTTATTCTGACATGGGCGTGACTTACCCTATGTCACTCATGCCCCAACTACTTCCAGAACAATCATCAAGGGGATTTCATATTGAACATTTTACGCCCTTAATCCTAAACTGCATTATGCCTTTGCTTCATGTGCTTTAGTCGTCATTTCTCGAAGCTCCATTGCACTTAAACAAAGTCGATTCTTGAAACGTATGAAGATCTTCCTTCCAATAAACCCAAAGATACCAACTTCAAGGTGACAAAACTCGACCTCTCTCTTTGCATTCGTTTACGGTGTTTGATATTTGACTTGCTTGCTGTGCTCAGCATCATAGAGATTTTTTCCCAGGGGACAGTGAGTTCTCAGGTAACTATTTATAATTTCTTGATTACATGCCTTCCAAGATTTTTAAAACGTTCCCCTAATCCTCCGTTACTGCTAATATCTGTAATGTGCGTCTTCACACTTCTTCGAGCCTCGTTAAAGGCCACCTTCATCTTTTTAATGCATGGTTTCCATATTTTAATAAAGGTATTTTCTACTTGCTCGCTAAAGTACCTCCTCAAAAAAATGTCATTGGTGAGAGATTACTTAAAAATTAATAGGCGGGGGGTGTGTGGGTGGAATAAGAATCTCCTGGGTGGGAAATGTTTTAGAAACTAATGACCCGGGGGGAAGTCTATTAGGGACCCAAGAGTACTTGAAAAGTGGCCATTTAGCATACTCTCCTAAGCATCAGATTAACTCCTGATGGTGCAGTGGTACGAGAATTGCAAGGATAAAATGCAACATAGGTTGCCATGTTATGTTCCTCGGAAATGACTTCTCTACCGATTAAGGTATTGTCGGTCATACGGATCTCCCATGTAGTGCAAAGCTTAAAATGCTTTCGGCAACCGTTGTAAATTTGACAACGGTTCAAACTGCGCTGCTAATCTTTTCACTACACCGTATGGAACACGCTTCTATAACCGTTGTAGTTTATATGGGTTAAACCGTTATAAAGAAAGCCTAGACGTGGAATTGTCCAAATGGGTGAAATTTGAGGGTCAGGGAATAACAGGAGTTTCTTACCAAAATCATACTGGTAATGTTGGCTTTGATTTATGAGCGACCTTGAATTACGTTCAGCTTTGGACTGGCAAACGAACCCCCGGCTTCAGTAACTTCCACGAATTGCAGGATTCGTCGACGAACAGTTGTCCTGAAATCCTTAGAAATATTCCTTTTAGTTAAATGTAGACTTCTGAATAAAAACTAACCATGATGTGGTGTAGGGAAAGCTTTCCTCTGTCATGGGACACAAAGGGATGAACAAGTTCCTATCGAAGCTATCACCGTCCATCATGAACTGATATTACGATCTATGCGGTATAAGAGATCTCGAAAAGGTAGTAGTTACATCGGTTTCAAAACAGCCATATGTACAACTGTTTCGACAACCGACGTTGGTAGGACCACGTCTTATACAAAAGAAACAAGTATATTGATGGGTAACACAAGATGCAGTTTTTGTTGTCGAATAACGTAGCAGCACAGACAGAAACGTGAGTTTATTGGTATTCAAGCAGCACCGTAGATGCCGTTCCTCCCATATTCAGTGTCTCCCTTGCCTTATACAGTATTTTACAGTTTAAAGACATACGTAATTGATATATGCCTCTGTTTAAAGGTCGTTTGCAGTCTCTTTACCGCTTTGCGCATCGGTAGCACATTTCTCATCTCCAGTTTACTGCTTTACATCTAAAACAAGAGCTGCGAGGATGGGAGCTAAATCCAAGTCCCTGCTTAGTATTGTTGCAGCTGAGAAACCTTGCACTACAGATCCCAGGCAGTGCCCTGACTTCGGACAAAAGAAATTGTCTCTGGTGACGATACCATCTTTCATGTAGGCCTACGGTTTGTTTATTACAGTCAGTTTCTCATACAACAATTTTGTGGTTCTTTGGTGGATCTTAAAAGCGACAATCCTTTGCCTTGGAAAAGAACAAGAAAAGAAAAATTGGAAGAAAGGGAATAAATGAAAAAGAGGGCAAAAGAGAAAAAAATACATATTTGTGCTTTCGTTTTGAAATATTTCACTAGCAAACGTCATCCTTTAAACGTCTTTTCACAGTTGGTGTGGACCAGTATTTGCAACCAGGGAGGTGTTAATAGAATTGGGATTTATTATATGATGTCTGTGTTTGCAACAAGGTTGACATCGCCCCAGGTATCTCCCATTTAATAAGCAACTGATCTAAAGTTTGCAGTCTCTCAAAGACCTATGATCAGCAGTGGGCCGGACACTGATACTACCCTAAATAAACAGAAAAAACACCAAACAGGCTAACTAATAAATATAGGGCAGCTGGGTCGTCCAATGGCAGTTTCTCAATCAAAAGCCCCTGATGAGCAGTGCGCCCGACATTGAAACTACCCTAAACAAAGAGAAAAACTACTGAACAGGCTAACTAATAAATAAAGGGCAGCTGGCGTCCACGGGCAGCGCCCCTCAACTTTGACTTCCAGGAAGAGAAGCAACCCACGAGGTAGGCTCAGCCACCCAGTAGAACCGCCTCTCGCGGATTATAGAGAGCATCTGTCATCAATGAGAACAGGTACTACAACCACTCCTTGCCAAAGGGCCGAGAATCTTCCAATGGCAACAACCCTCAATTTTCGCTACCAGGCAGAGAAGATGTAAAGTTTGCACTACGAAAAACAAACGACATGAAGTGCCAAGCTACATGTATGTAATCGATGCAGGTAATCCATATGTACATCGCAATGTCTGCCCGATATTACAGGTAACAATATACACATCATGAACTTACTTAACAATCATAAAGCTTTCACATCTTCCTGAGCGCTAAAGGAAATCAAGAAAAGAAGTGTTTGACGGTCGAGAAAGGATCGCAGGTGCATATATACTTCGTCAAAGAAAAGTGCAGTCGCCGACAAGTAACCTATTCAGAGTCAGACCACCCTACATACCTAGGGTTAATAATTTCATAAAGTTTTTCCCTGTACGGAGGAAACCTACAAAGGCAACGAGAAGCTGATTCAGTTCATATGGCAATGTCGTATTGATCGAAAGTCGCAACACTTTCGTGTATTTCTTAAAGAGGCTCTGACTCGGCATATCCTATAATAGTAGCATATCCTATTATTTAGAAGCGCATGCTCAAAATACAACGCTCATCTCTCTGAGGTTGAGTTACTGCAAAATCGACAAATAGAAAATAGTTCACAGGTTCAACTTCGGCAGTTTTGCTAGTCTTTCCCATAGCTATTCAATTTAAGAAAGGCTAAAAATCTGACTAGCGGGACGTATTAGCGCTCACGAACTAAACTATACGTTAACGGTTTGCACTATTGACGCAAAGCGAGAGCTACCTTGTACTTCAATCCTCCCTCGAGTACTGAAGCTCAGTGTTTAGCTGGTACCTTCAAGTGCTCCTATGCAAAAGCACAACGATCCATTTTCGATCACAAATAACTTCTAATTAACAGATGGAATTGCTAATGGAAGCATTTAAAATTTAACTGAAAGTGTCTATCAACACTACAATAAAGCTACGATTCTTTACTACTATGGCGCACGAAACTCGTAAGCATGCGCGGGATCATTCAATATGTACGTAGCAGTGAGGGGTGGATTCGACGAATTTTCGGGACAATGCGTTAAGAAGTTAGTGTAAGGTGGGTCGGTTGAAAATGTGATTCGTTACGTAACGCTCTCAAATTTCTACACTAGCTAAGTGACGTATGCGATGTGATGATATCACTATTTATTGTAATGAAAGCAATGCAATACCCCTATTTTGTTATGTGTTTCATTACAAATGGACTTTTATCCCCCCGCGTCATACTGCTAATTGTGAGTCCATCTGCAGGGATGAACTGATCGAAGATTTATGAAAGATGTTGTTCATTTCATGGATTAAAATGTTTTGATAACAATAACTACTCATAATCTTAAACTCCTGTTATATCCTTTCTTCTATGTTCGTCATCAACCAACCGCTATACGACAATTTAACTTGGGCAAGATAAACCTGCACGTGATCTTGTAAATGAGGGGTCTACCCCCATTACTTCGTCAAGCAGCGTTGAGATTGCAGAAGGGCAAATTACAGAATTCAACGGATGAAAAGAAACAATCTGCATGTCATCCGAAAAAAATGACTGAACTGGTTGAGAGACGTTTTAAGAAAAGGGGAAGACGGCTTTGTATATCAGGCGTATAAAGAACGACCTCATAAACGCTCGGTGGAACCAAATAGGTAAGGAAATGCAAAAACCAGTACGAACGACTGCGCATGATGCATTGGACCGTAGGCGCCGGAATAAAACTGTACATGTGCAATGTACAACAGTACATGTGAAATGTCTGATGAGATTATGCATGGAAGGAAGGAATGAGTAACTGACACGGGGTGGGTGGTGTTGAAATTGATAATTTTACCGGTACGTACTTACTGAAAGACCCCGGGACACTATTGAATGATGTACTATCCCATCGAATCCGCACAAGTCTAGGTAATTTTTGTGAGATCAGACTCAAATGCAAGTTTGCAGTACATTCTCACTAAATACCTCTGCGTAGTCCAATCGTTCTACTCGTAACTGAGTCCGTTACAGTTCCGGGTGCGCATGCAATCCTAATGTAAGCTTCTAACATAAAACAGTTCTTCCTCTGCATCAAAGGACCCTAAATAATTGTCTTGGCTTTCATATATCATTATTCTAACTAAATGCTAAAGATTTGAAACGATTATGACTACAAGACATTTTAAAGTTTACGTTCATACTTAAATAATGACTTTAATTTCAGCTAGCCCTTAGTTTTTACAATTTAATATGATACAATACGAATACCTTGTGCCTGAAGTTCGTTAATTGTAAATCATTTTACAAGGTGTTACGGGAATGCAGCAATCTATTAGCAAATACTATCAACCTGCTGACCCTGCCGTTTCAAGGCAGAGTGTACACAAAAAGATTAGTGCTTTGTAAGCGTACATTATCAAGGCTACAGAAAAGCATAAGACAAATCAATACAGTCTTACCAAATCTTTGCTACGTTGAGGACCACAATTCTATCCAGGTTAGAGCAGAGAAACAAGAAGGAAAAAGATAAAAGCTTGCAAATTAATCTAACTTCGAGTTGGAAATATTTCATTCCCCCTTTAACAACCTATTTCTTAATTTATATTCGCCCCCTAGTAGCACCCTATAGCCAAATTTGCGCCATAGTTACACTTCTGCATCAAAACAGACAGAAAATGCTACCATATTGGGCCCTTTCGACGTCTTCTGGGTTTAAATTACTCGTGACAAATATACAGACCGTAAAATTAATTTAGAATCTTCCCTAGTTTACTAAACCGACGCTTAAGGTCTTTGTTATGGGGTCAGGTTTCTCCTCCCATTATCTGTAGATCCCTCTTTAAAAGCGATTCGGCAATCTATGAATCGCGCCATTTACCAAATTAGAACAAGGGCGTGTAGCTCATCGCATCAAAGTCACTCTCGTGCAATCTATTTCCGGCCTTCACAACTTATTGTAATGGAATCATAGTCCACTTCATAATTTCCGAAATATGTCAATTGGTAAAAAAAATGCACAGATCACGAATACGCAGTATGGTCTGCTATCAGGCTATGACTGTTTCTATCGACAATCTGTCTACAGATATTTGTAGTTTCAGTCTAACCCTGACTGGCATCGCCTTCAAAATTGTCTATTTTTGGGGCATGGAATAATACCAAAATATTAGTGTTAATTTAACTTAAAATATTTTGACCCGGAATATGATATCTCACATGCATTGCAATCGACAAAAAACCTCTATGATAACTTCTAAACTTCTAACTGATAAAGCTGTCTATTTGATTTCATCATCGCCGTGCAATTAGAATCGACTGCCAAAGCACTATTTTCCAATCGTTCACTTTAGATGTCAGTTTGATGATGAAATTTTCTCAGTTGTCAAAGGCTGAAATTTATAGTTTCATACCAAAGGTAAGTTTCTAAAGGTGACAGGGAACCTTTAATTCGATTTAGGTTTTCAATGCAGAAAAAAGGGGAAAAACAGGAACTACTAGTTTCCATCTTCACTGACATGGCAAACCAACTTCGAATTTCTATTTAATCAGTTTTCGATAAGGGAGACTGACAAAAGTTCTCTTTACTACGGGCAATAAACTGTGGTCTTGAATCCATTGGACTACCTTGAGGTTAATAGTATGAGATCTTCAATGCAATAAACAGTTAAAGGAAGCTCTCATCACTTCTTTACTTCATACGTTTCCTAATCCAATCCTAATGAAAGCGAATACCTAAGACTTCTCAAGCTATTTTAAGTCAACTTACCTCTTATCCTACAATGACGAAGAAGCAACCCTAACGTCGGCAATAGTTCCTTTCCCTAAATACGAGTGAAAGCTAGTATGGAGGAGATCGCCCCATCGAAGTTATTTCAAAGGTATGACACCTTGGACCTGATGAACCTGTGTCAAAGCCTCTAATCCAGAGAAATTAATCTAAAATACATAAATTAGAAACAATGCCGAATGTCCAGGCATTGAACGTAAAATTGTACTCTTGTCCAACATCCAATTTATGAACAGTTACTACAGTGATCTGATAGTAGTTAGGGATACAAACTCAAGGGAACTCTTCATCTTTTTCATCGTCAATCCTTCTGTATCCCTCTTCGACTTCCCTTAGCTCTCGAAGCCTACGATATAGAATTACGCCAGCGATAATACAAACTATGAATCCGAGTGTTATAATGACAATAGCCGCAATTGCGTTGTCTGACAAAACTCTCTTCTTGTACGGTCGCACTTCAGCTGATGTTAGGCGCTCTGACGACTTTTGGTTATTGGACTGTTCTTTGGCAACATACGCACTCATGTCTTCCCGGACAGCTCTCTCTTCTTCAAGCATCGGTCTTATCAAGTTGGCTGTGATGGTATTGCCACTAACTTGAAAGTTCAGTACCACGGGTTGCAACGAATGGACCATCACATTGTCGACATCTAAGAACAAATTACCAATTCGAGCTCTAATGGTGTAAACCCCTGGCAATAGTAACCTGAAATACTCCCCATTTTTCCATGACTTTGCCGTGTGGTTGCGACCAACAATCTCAACGATAGCACCTTCTATCGGTTTGCTATTAGAGTCCCTGCAAAAAGACATAAAACACTGTTCTCACTAAAAAGTATGTTAATAATTTACTGCTTCTTTCTGTTTATGTGTGATGTGTACTGTTAACAAATGCAGCTTTTCATATGTATCGTATCTGGTGCTGAACCGAGCCCCCGAGCCAAAATATTTGCCAACCCCTGTTCTAGAGTGATGGCATACTCAGGAGTAAGATTGTACATTCTTGTCCGTAGGTGCCACTTCGCTCTTGCTACAAGGTATCTGTTTACAGTGTACTGGCATTCGACACTTGCATATTTACCAGGGGGGGGGAGGGGGTGTTAAAGTTCTACAATTGAAGCTTTAGTCTGGGAAATCACTATCAAAACAGCACTTCTAACTAAAACATCTACACCCTCCCCTCCCCAACAACAGCCTAAAAATATCACACTTAATTCTCATGTATACTTTCGGAATATGGAAGAAAAAAACTAATTACGCAATAATGCAATGGTTACATTTCAAAAATGTAAATACCAATAATTATGGAACATACAACAGCGATTCTATAACAGCAAAAATTGCAACTCTAGAACATAAGCATATCCTAATAACAAATACACCGTCTCTTTGAAATAAGTGCCTCCCTCGAATAAACACCGCATTAAAAAGACCAAAAGTTAAACAAGAGCCCCGGTGCTATTTCCATCAAATACAGTAGGCCTTTATGATAGTTTTTCTCAAAATATAAGGTCAGTTACATGAATCTCGCTAGTAGAGAGTAAAGTCTCCGGTGCGTTACTTTCCATTACCCCTTTCCTAATCGAGTTTGAGTAGAACATCTATCCAACACTACACAGAATATCTTCCCAGTACTACACAGAATATCTTTTCAGCACTACACAGAATATATTTTCAGCACTACACAGCACTTTTCCCCAACACTACACAGTACATCTTTCCAAAAGTGCAAAGCATTTTTTCCCAACAGTACACAGCACCTTTTTCCAACAGTACATAGTATTTTTTCCAACAGTACACAGTACTTTCTCCAACAATTCACAGCACTTTTTTCCAGACAGTACACAGCGCTTTTTTCCAATACTACATTTGTCCTTCTTAACTCATTTTTGACAGACTCGTTTCAATATTTTTCAATACACTGTGCTCTTCTCCTCTGGGTTCGTTTCCCAACAAGCCAAGCTTGGCCTCTTTCACTTTCTCTTGTGATACACAGAACCCTGGCACTTTTCCTTATTTCTTTATTCGTCCGCTACTCAAAAAGAGGCACCACCTACTTCATTCTACTTTTCCCGTCCCTACTATTAAAAGCAAATATTCTATTCACATTTCTAGGAGTATCATCGACCTCAATTGGTAGAGCGCACGCCGCGAAAGCGTGGGTCACGGGTTCAATCCCCGGTGGTGGCATATTTTCTATTTTTCTAGTGCTCTTTTCAAAACTAACATTTCAAATCCTCTCTTCTCGATGGTACTCTCTAACTTTAATGGGCTTTGGATTGATGACGGGCCGGAGGGCAGTTCTTCCATGGTCAAGTCACATGGTGCAGAAACGCTGGTCTC
>JAAAKM020003777.1:0-12217 GCA_010016025.2 Alatinidae sp. Z8VKAUB7J3 | reverse complement strand
CACTCTAAAGAATAAAATACAAAATATCAGTAATGAAAAACAAAGAAATTGTGCTCAATAAACCCCTACTGATAAAGCTGGCACGGATAGCATTAAAAAGGTTCAGAAGACCTTGTTTCCATAATGGTCCCTGGTACTTTCGCCCATTCTTTTATGATTTTAACAGACGTTTGGCACATTCTCATTCTATTTGGTGAGTAATCTACTACCTATTGACTTGTTTTGCTGTAGATAATGCATGCATAGCCTTAATCAAGTTATATTCGAAAATAAGCTCAAAAGCAAAGATTTTTGTCTCGGGTTAAATTTCTCTATAATAAGGGGCAATAACAAATAATTTCGCTGGCAATAATTAATAACTACGAACAATAATGTTACGAACATCTTGTAAAGTAATGTTAAGGACGTCTCGTCCGCGCATGAGAGGGAGTGCGTCACTTTTGTCTTGATACGAATAAATTGCGTGCGGTGGTACCAAACTTCACCAA
Organism: Alatinidae sp. Z8VKAUB7J3; assembly: GCA_010016025.2. NCBI lineage: Eukaryota > Metazoa > Cnidaria > Cubozoa > Carybdeida > Alatinidae > Alatinidae sp. Z8VKAUB7J3. Next base: position 11,729 of record JAAAKM020003777.1, on the reverse strand, counting down.
TCCCTTACAGGTGTATTATTGATTGTCATTCAGAAATTACCCTGTTCCGAAGGGGCATCTTCTTTCTTGTTGTTCCTATTTTGATTCTCTTCTGACTAAATCAGTAATACAGTAGCAATCCGCTATCTAATTCATTTACATCTCCTATAAAGGCTAGGTAACTTTTATTTACGAAATTTTTCAACAGTTTTCTGGCATGCTGTGGTTACATTTATGGCTTCTGGAGTTTTACTAATAGCAGAATGGGACTGAGCCGGCCACTCCTTCTACTCTTCACTAAATCCTTCCTCCGGTGTCGTTGGTCTACGGTTACGACAGACTAACGGCAAGTCCTGCCAAAGGGAAGTGGGCTTATCGGCCGGGATGGATTTAGCCGGACACTTTGTCGCGTTTGATGGCAAGTTATGCATAGCCACTTCTGGTACTGTCAAATTATAGACATGTCGTGTTGTGCCCTCGCTCTGGTGCCACAGACGCCGCGAGCTTCGGCTAGCACAAGGCACGTGAAGAATGGTACCTGTGACCGACTTGCCCTTTCTTGCCTGTTCGATCTTTCATCACGTGTCTTGACTAGTACGAAAAAGCAGAGGTTGTTGCGTTTCTGTTTAACCTGCCTCTGTTCCTTAGAACGACGATGTTTTCTTTAATTATTCAAGTACGAAGCTTCGCCTTTGCTCCACAGGTGCCACTAGCTTCCCCTCAAGGACTATTCAGCTCAAAGATAACTTTACTCCAATTTTAAAGTACACATGCTGCGCTGGGAGTGGGGATCTTCGTGAAAGCAAACTTTGGAACATTTAATAATGTACACTTACAGCAATCTTAATGCTTACATCAACCCAAGTAGAAAAAGTTGACCCTTTTGGAAGCTTCAGATACACAAATGGTTCCTAATGCTTATCAGAGGACCCACAATGAAAGATTGATAAAAGAGCGAACTTTTCCCAGTAAACAATCCTCGTAAGATTCAGTTTCGAGTGGTTATTCTATTCTATGGGAGAACGAGCAAACCTTCCTGTCCAATTACCGCGGCAGTCTTAATACTTCCTACACAATCAATGTCAGAATAAATGTTTCCTTTGGAATTAAGTCTGTTTTTGGCAACAATGCACGGTGGCACGACTTGTGACGGAAGCCTCTTTCAAAAGGAAAAATCTCCTACAATGCGTGCTGTTTACCTTGTCTGCATTTGAAAGGGCACATCTTAAACATGCGACACGTATGGTTAGCACCCACGCTACCGTGTCTGTCTACCAGTGTATCCCTCGTTTATACAGTAAATGCTATTAATAAACAGGGAGTGCCAAAAGTCATGGCAAGGGGGAAGAACGACAGCACGGCTCCCACGAAACACTTTGATGGATTGACAATAAAATACTTTTTTTCCCCAAACGTTAGGGACATTGGCATGCATAGGCTGGGAGTTACGAAGGTTTTTAACGTCCCTAAATGGGGTAAAAATGTGACACTCTTACAAAACAGAGAAAAGCATGGGCCCTATTTCGTAGCAAGGCCAACGCTAAGAGTGAACAGGTAGGCCATGTTCCCCCTCCCCAAGTATAGCATTGCTCTCCCCATTCTGCAACCACGGCAAAATCCTCTTAAACTATCAATTGGATTAAAAGTCAAAAAACTATTTATCATATCTCAGTTCCTCCCGCCCCCCATTGACTTAGTGGCACTGCCCCAGGAATACTGATTTTATGTGTTTCGCTTATTTTCGTGTGGCATACTTATAGATTTAGTGCATATAAGGAATATTAGATTATTAGAAAAATCATTGGAGGCCTGATTGACAAAAACTCGAAAGTTCCTATTATGCCAGCTCCTCCTTTATTAAGAAGCTAAAAGTACTCTCATTTCTTACTGCAATGACCCATATACTACACCCCTATATCATTGACGTACAGTCTTTACATGTTCTTACAATACGTACATTACAAAATGCCTGACTTACCAATTGCCATAGGAGACAACATTGTTACTGATGTGTTCATTGCATTTTCATCATAACATGAGGAGTCAGATGATAATGAAGCACTGGATGAGGTTGCACGGGCTTTCCAATGAATAGACACTGCTGACAATTGACCATCAAGAACTGTAAGACCAATGTAGCTCTGCTCTGAAATGTGCAAGGCTGCAACAAGCTTGAACTCCTTTGGTCTTGTGCTGGTAGAGAAGGGCTTCTTCTCAATCATTTGCAAGTCCTGCAAAGAGGAAGGGATATGTTTTGATCTGCTTGATTGCAGAGTGTACAACATTTGAATAGATAAGTCTTTCCTTTCCTACTGATGTGTGTGAAAGTGCGTGCACATATGCAGAGGTGTACATAGGGCTGGATGGTGCAAGGTGAGACAACTGACCCACTTCATCACTGAATATATTAATGATGTCATAATCTCCATAGATTAGTTATTAATAATACCAAGTGTAGTATACATTCCTATATCATAAACATATAAAAATCAATCATTAGGGTCAAATTAAAATTTAACCTTTTTCCCTGATGGTACAGGCAATATACTATCTAAATCATATTGCCTAAAAAAACTTTTGAAAGTTATCTTGAAATTTGTTTCAAAGTTTAACAATGTAAAAAAAACATAATCAAAAACCTTTATGAAACTCTCATAAGATAAGTTATCATCTCGTTCTACTAACCTCCACCTTGGTACGCGAGCTTTGCCTCTTGAACCTTTCAATGTTCTCATTTGAATTTAGGTCAATAACTTCATCAATATTATCCAATGCACAATCTTTAAGAAGCTGATCTGATTGCATGTACAACATGTTAGTCTCTTCCAGAAGGTTACTTAACTTTTCCCCAAGCTGAAATAAAAACAACAGCCCGTTAATCTGACAGCAGTGCCTAACACCTAAATAAAACACAAAGTTAAGCAAATACTACTACTGACTATCAAATACACAGCTCATGCAGCTCACCTGTTGGTAATACCTTACCCAATACCTTGGCTCAGCTCTGCACTGCAGTACAATTTTGAGCTCATCTGATAAAATTATAACAAACAAGAACAAAAACAATTAATAAACAGTCTGCTGTTAGAGAATCTAATAACATAAGGGGGAAATCATTGGTACACCAATGGCCAATTAACAAGTCACCTCATTTTCATTCTTTGATAGCCACACTTCCAATAGCGCTTGCAGTTTATTATGACACTTCCAATAACTCTTTTCTTTTCACCACTGCCACAGCATTTGCCTCAACAACCTGTGCATTTATTGACCAAAGTCATCCTTGCTAACCTCAGGTTAAGTAACAAGGGCTCTAAGCTTTCTTTTCTCCATATACCTTATCCTCTGCTTGACCTATCACATTGTATGCCTCCATAACAATCTCAGATACCGGAGTATGCTGACTATGCCTCCTAGGACACTCTTTCAGAAATGCAGAACCTGCAGTGCTCACTGTGCTATGGAAACCAAACCATGGTTGTAGAAATGTGACCCCACCTATGCTGTACTATGCTTACCTGCTCCAGAACAACACCAGTCTTCCAATGCCAAATCTCCAGAATTCGTTGAAGAACAGAGACTTGCGGAGAATGCTGATCATGAATTCCAGCACATCTTATAGATGATGATGATGATGATGATGATGATGATGATGATCATGATGATGATGATAACAATCTTGCGTACCTCATAATGAAGTAGAAATGATATCTTGGACTTTCTTTGCTGAAACAAACCATCCATAATTTACGACGGAATACTGACCAATTTGACCTTGCCATGATACTTCTGAAATTCTTGTTGATGACCAGGTAATCTTGTAACATAATATTACTTTGTGCTTTCCTATGTATTGCATAGAAGCATTAATTTGTACCATCATACAGTGCCTATTTTGTAAGCTGTCTCAACATTAAGTACAAAAACTGATTAGCTCACATACATTATAAAAAACAATAGCTTGTGTCTTGTGTACAACTTGCAATACATAGCTCATTTTTAACTCAAGTTAAAAGGGAAATTTTGGAATCCCCTGACTTTTCATTGATGAGTATACTATTTGTCAAGATCATTTCCTCTTTTTAAAAATGTCATATAAAAAATTGCAGCTACTGCAACAGTAACTCCTCTTGGCTTCATCTATTATATTAGCTTTCATTCAATCTTTCTTTCGTTTACTTGTGCATTGAATTATCAGAACTTACTTCCAATAAATAATGTTCAACGGCGTGTAGAAAATGGCACACACATCAACTGACCACTTGTGGCAGCTTTCCTGGAAAGTCAGGGGGTTCCAAAATCAATGATTAACAATACAATTAACAAAGTTGACACTTCCATTTTATTAGTTATATACAATCTTGATATTCCATGAGTGTGAGTAACTATACATTCCAAAATGTGCAATTATTTTGTCAATACATTGACTTGAACTAAAACTTGAACATGACTATCAGTTCAGTGTTGTCCTTATAATGCTCTGTCTATAGTAGTTGGGTATTAGGCTTTCTCTGCTTCCCCAATTGCTACCAAACATGATAAAGTTTTACACCTTGCATGCCCCTTAGCCTGGGGCTTGATGGTGTCCACAGAAAAGTGCCTTGTTGGAGCATAGAGCACTTAAAAGGCTGCATGCCCTTCCTCAAGTTACAATGGTTCTGTGGGAAACCCAATCTGTAACCTGTGGTATGAAGAGAAGCAAACTATTCACAATTCACAGCACAAGTTTTCCTACCACATCCATCGTGGTAAGGGGCTCTTTGTCTTAGGATGTTATCCACTGGTGTCTTTCTCTTCCAAGTCCATGGTTATCTAATATATCCCTACATTTTCTTTTAGATCTGATGACACAGGCCATCTATTTTTCTTGTTCTACCTTTTTGCAAAATGCCTCACATACTCAGCTGAAGCCAGTTCCATATAGTCCCATCTTCTGGCACTGATTATCTTTTCCTACATACCACTGGCATTTAATGCCAACCATTTTTTCTTAATACGAAGATAGCAAATGATCGTTACTTGTAACACCTTTTAGTGCCACTACCCAGCCACTTCTGCCCTCTCCTTTGAAGATCTGCCTCTCTAGTCTCTCATTGTCCTTTCATATGTCCATATTTTTTCCATCTTTCATCCCTTTTCTACATCATCCCTTACTTGTCTGCTTGTTTCCTTCCTTATGCCCTTAAATTGTCTAGTTTAATGATATCTCTTGGTCTAACCCTTACAACATAGTTGAAGGTGTGACCAAGTGGGTTTGACCCATTTGGGTGTAAAACATTGAAGAATAGTAACACTCACCCACTGCAGTAGCACTTGTTCATAACAATAGATAAAGGGGGTAGCAAACTGCTTATTCTATTATACCAATACTTGTCTAACAACATTAACATGTGGAAAGGAAAAGGCCATGGCAACCAGAAAAAAATTATTTCAAAATAAGTAAGTGTTCATCACTCAATAGAATCTATTCCCCATACTTATCACTACAAAATTATTTGTACCATAGCACAATATTTCACAACTATTACAATATAGAACAAGTAGCAGTGTTAACACTACATGTTACAGAATGCTTAAAATCTGATAATTTGCACACCACATGAAACAGGCCTGATTATACTCCTGCATTTGTCCACTATATGCATATGCTCTACCACCTACTACTATCACTCTCACCTGGTTGAAAATTGTTTCTTGTATGTGATGCAGTTCATTGTGCCCACAAATAACAAATTTTTTTAACAAAGACCTAACAGTTATGTTTAAAATAAAGACGAAAATAAGCTAATTTGGACATTTAAATGGACTATCATGGTGTTTTGAAGCAAAAATGCCCAACAGACTTTGTAGCTTCACCTAAGATGAGACAGACTGCCAATTTATTATTTGTTATTGATCAAAATTTGAGTTATATATTTCTTTCATTAATGGTGATTAGACCAACTGAAATTTGGTGACGGAAAGACATGCATCTCAAGTGTATAAATTTTGTAGCTTTGAAATTGAAACCTCCATTAAAAGAATTTCTGTTAGAAAGGAGCTTTTGGGCAAAAATTACAGACTTGTGTACTCAGTAACTGAGCCTGTACACTTCCCTAAAGCATTTTAGAAAGTCAGAATTTAACAATATTAAAACAGGAGATGACCAGGCCTGGTCATGAGTGTTCAAGCTACACTGATTAGGATAAAGTCCATCGTAAATCCAAATCTTCTAGATTTGATCTTCTACACGTAGAAGCTTCACCATCCACAGCCACTCTTTAACCTTGCTTTTTGAAGAGAGCTTTGGACTCACTCTGTGCCTGTCTCCTCTAGACAGCCACTCTTCCACAAAGTTGTACCAAAATGGTGACATGACTTACCTGTTGGGAAAAGGTGAGTCTTTAAATCTAGACAATAAACTATTGTCAATTGTACTGATCCTAATGCTTTGTCATGCCTGTTGGTGTAAAAGCATTAGATGTGTTATATCATTGAGATCTGTGTATGTGTTATAGTACTTCAAAGACAACAAAAAGACCATTTCTGCAACCAACTATTTAAACCATTTACATATGCCTGGATTTCATGAGGACTTTTTGAAATAGTGCACAGAAACCTGCTAGGAATCATTCATTCATATATCCCTGTTACTTCACTTTGATAGGAAGAAAAAAAAGAAAATGTTAATATTAAATTTCTATTTACATTGCATTCCACTAGGGGTAACCAGAGAATTGTGTCCCTTTCAATCAATAAATCAATCAATCAATCAATCAATCAATCAATCAAATCAATAAACAATTAATTAGTCATTTAATCTATCAAGAAATTAATTTACTGTGTATCAATATTGCTAAAGGCCATAGTGAAATGTGTGGTCTCTGGGCAGCCTGCAGATGTACATGATTGTGACAAGATTTCATGCCACAAATGCCCTAGACTATATGGTACTGGTACATCAAAACAACTCCAGTGCACCTCTGGTACACCAGAAATTCATTTTCTATAAAATCATATTATATCTTGAAGATTGAGTATGTACAGGTGTTAAACTATTCATATAAACATATTATAAAATAACCACAAGCAAACTTTTTACCATTTAAGTTGAAATAAAATATTGTATGGTAGTGCACTGTTAGCTTGGCCAACATTTTTCTTGATAATGCTAAATTGCAGAGGCAAGTTACTTTGGTATGCCATGGCCATTGACAACAAACCAACCAATTTTCTTTCTCATACACTGCAGAATGGCCCTCTAGGTCAACCAAATTCGTAAGGTCCTTCACTCTACCAAGCTTCGATCAGCTAACAATAAAATACTGCTCAACCATACCTTGCCACAACATTCCACAACTTCACATTCCATTGAAGAACTTTTTAAACACTTTTACTCAATCTCATTCTCCGTCAAATGGTATAAAGACATCACATGGGAAATCAAGTGCAGTTGGTCCAGGAGAACAATCAAATACCCAACCTGTATAAAATTGCCCGCAATGCAGGCCTCTCTTCAAATGATTTGACTTCAAGCAGTTCTATGAAAGATCTCACATTGAGAGTTAAGGCACCCATGTAGTCTCATTCTTTCAAGTTTCCTAACATAACTTAAAAATGTAGTAGTTCAACATGGGCGACCTTAGTGATGTATATAAACTGGACATGTTGTTCACAGCTATGTTAGAATCTTTCCCTGCAAAAGTTCCAGTAAATAGATAAACTAAATGCTTTAAATAAACACAAAACTGGTATCTAAATAAAAAGAGAAACCCTTGAGCTGAAAATTTGGATACCAAGTTCTCTGATGCAACTGTCTAAACTAGAGAACTGTTTTCAAACAAAAATTTTAATTTTCCGAGCATTAGTAACGAAGGCTTTCTACCACCAGTAGGTTTTTAACCGAATGTCATTGGCAATGAACTCAATGACGAATAGTGATTAATGTGCGACGACCGAGCTGGAACAAAATATCCAAGAAGGCACATTTATGATACTGTTCAAAAGAGCGGAAATATTCTATTTTGGTGGGTAGTAATGCCGAGCATTTCCTATCACAAACCGTGTGTTTATTAAGCGACTCCAAATATTCACGTCTGAGGTGCTCCGAGCAGATTCCTACCCTTTCAGAGACTGAATGCCATCAAGCTAATAGAAATCCCCTCTCAAATAAAGTTTAGTATCTTACTTCCACTGACTGCAAACTGTTACAACCAATACACGCGCACTTGGTTAGGCACACAAGTATGTGGAGGTGGAAGGGCAATGCTTTACTCTGTTTTTAAGGCAAACCAGCGTTTATGTACGCCTTTTTGATTACACATTGCTCCATTCGATACGTACAAGATAAAAACCATAGAAACAGCTAACAGATCGGTCCTAAATCACACTACTCTCTCTAGTGCTTTAAAATTTGTAGGCCTATCAAACTATCAACGATTGCCTTTCATGACCAAGCCGATGGGAGGGCGATATGGTGGTACCTTTGAAAGCTTTCGGCTGCACGATACATCATTACAAATGCCTGCTAAAGCAACTTAAGGCCTAAAATTTTGATATTAGTTCCTTCGATTGACATCATAGCCAATAAATCTCGCTATCAAGATCGTTCAGGGCCTAATGTTCTCTAATGCGTACAGACCGACCAAACGAATGGGGTCGCATTCTAATACTGGCCGTCATAGCCAACCTCACCAACAATCGCAGTTTTCCTAGGTGCTGAGGTGCAAAGTTGGCGAATACATTCGTCTTTCTAGGCAATTAGAGTGCACACGAAGATGTGGGCACGTAAGTCGTGAAGCCGGGAATTGAAACCGGAGGGAAATTTACAGACACTTAACGCATCCAATTTAATGTGTTATCTACTGATTGGGTTGGTTATTGCTTACTTAAATGTTTATGGCGATATGATGTCATTATCATACGTGTAAATTTTTTATCAGCCCGCAAATTTAGCACTTGTAGAACGTGTACAAAAAATAATCATTCAACGAGCAAGGGTTCATAGTTCACACAGCTTGTTAGGAACTAGCAATGCCTGGATTACTCGCGGATCCGAATAACTGAGAGAAGTGAAGGCATCGTGAGGGTATTCCAATTGTTTCCACAAAACTCATAGAAAGACATAGACTTTACGTGCCTTTCGCGCCGAAAAATATAGCGCGAAGAAATTGGCGCGAAAGTACTTCTCCTCCTTACACGCGGAAGAAAAGAAAAATTTCATAAAATAACAATATGAACACTCCATAACGTACCGGAAGACAAACTCTGCTAACATTCTTACAAAGCTGGTTCAGAAAGGTAGCCTAAAAACTCGACACACTAACAACATGATCACACTAAAAAGCAACTAGCGAATTTAAAAAAACCAAACTAGGAAACCACTTCACGCGGACAGAGGTACGTCAGTTGTGGAATAAAGCGGGTTACGAATAGAAGTTTTACAAGATTGTTGCAGGGAAGTTATTTAGGCAGATTTTAATATGAGAACCCGGTCATTCACTAAACACCTAAAATAGCGAAATGTGATGATACCCTAAAAGGACTGCACCGTTTTATTGAGCACCGGAAATGATATTCTAAAGATTGCTTTAACGGAGTATTCTTGTGACATCCAACACATGGGCAGTTAAAACTGACATGGAAGAGTGGCTGCTGGGTTGATCAACGACATGATCGAGAGAGCTTAAAATCGCTTCAGTTGAAATGACCAGCCTTATCTACATTATGCCTATACTACTTACTGACACACACAAGAAAGCATGCCAAATCCTGGCAATCACAAAAGCTAGGTGAAATTGACGTGAAAACTGAGTAATTTTCATATAAAAATACACACATTACTTCTTTACTTACTTCTAGTCGTGTCCTAACCCATGTGATGATTTTGTCGAACAGCGCTAAATAGTCGGGGTTTTCGAAGACCTCCAACCATCTACTCCCGCTGGACATCAAGGAAACTTCTAACCTGGGTAACAGTAGAAAGTCCTTTCTCACATAGATTGACTGAAAATTCGCACAGATGTAATCGTCAATCTTCTTTGTCAAGTCGTTAAAGGAATTCTCCGTTGCAAAGGCACGAAGTCCGAATACATCGTGTGGCAGAACTTCGTCAGCTAAATAGGACAGACACGTTTCCGCCAAATCATTAAGACCAAATCTTGCACAAAGTTTCAGGACATCCCGGACGAGCTGGCCTGGAATTTTTACTTTCCCGGTGTACATGAAATCTAGCACGATGTCCACACTATCCGGATCAACATTGTCAAGATCAATTGTTCCTCCTTCGTTTTTATCAATCTTTCTATCATTGAGGTACACTTTTCGAAAATACTGGCATGAATGAGCCAGAACGACCTTGTGCGCCAATAACGTCCTTTCTCCAGTGACCAGTTTCGCATCGCATAGCAACCCTTTCTTCCTGGCCAAATTCATATCAGATAACAAGGCGTGATTAAGGTTTGCTTCAAATGTAAGTTCGGCAGCGGCCCGCATATTGGTAGATCTTCTCCTTTTAACTCGCTGTAGCAGAAACAAGCAAATAAAATATAAATATATCAGTAATGATACGACCCTATTTTCACGGCTCAAACATTATGGCATCCCTTACAATCGAATAAATCTGCCCGAGCCTAAAGGAATTTACGTTCAACATCAGAAAACGTTCCATTCTACATAAATAAGCTGATTACTATAGCACACGTCCATAAAAATTAAGGATCTTCAGAAAGGATAATAATGTTCTCGAATCAGTCAAATACGTGGAAAAATCACTATCGGTTATGCTGAAAAGCACGTGGCACCATTATAACGAGCTACAAATCTATACAACGACCAGACACCTCTGAATTGTCTTTCATATGACTTATACTTACCAAGATGTCTCTGTGTTATCTTAGCTCCTAAAGAGCTTCCACATCAATATATCGCGATCACTTCTTAAATTTGTCTACAGATGACAGGCAATAAAAATTTCATTTCAAGTTACTCGAGTCCGTGTCAGACCATTTCGTACAACGATACTTCGCGACTGAACAACATTCACGCTGTCTGCAATCCTTTATTCACTTTCAGCCAATCAGCGAGCGACATTTTAAACTATTGTTTGTCGCTTGGTCTCTCTCGATTGAATGTGAATTTTAAAAATGGCTCCAGTTGACAGGAAATGTCAAATAAGACTTGCACTACCGCACGAGGATGAATTTGACGTGATGAAGTTAGTTCTTCAACTCCTATATTTATCCCGTAAATATAATTTCACATCTACATACTTCTTTTCCCATAATTTAGTGATTTGAATAATTTCAACATGTTACAGCAAACAAAATACCGGTATATGAACTGAAATTGAACTTTGACCAAACTGCGCATTGCTAAGCCTCATAAAATCGTCAGCGTTTTATGTCAGGAGAAGAAACAACATTAGAAATAATCTATGAAGGACGGGGAAAGTCATGAACTAGTCATCCATTATGTTGTGGTTGCAATACTTAATAAAATTTACAAGTTCCTAGTCAGGAGAAGGCAGGTATTGGAACAGGAGATCTGACATTTCAAACTTTTCAGCCATTAAGATTGTGGGACTTTGCATAGTTCCACAGAGATCTAAAAAATACTTGTCAATTAAAGGTATTAGAAAACTTTTATTCTTGATCTGCTTCGTGCATGATTAGCGGCCGCAATAGGAATTGTAAGGCAGAGGAAGGGGGTAAAAGTGTACTCGTTTTGCCCACTGATCTTTGAAAAAGTCTCCTTTGGAGATCAGTGGTTTA
>JAAAKM020003775.1:0-12221 GCA_010016025.2 Alatinidae sp. Z8VKAUB7J3 | reverse complement strand
CAAAAGGGAGAACAAAAACCTGAGCAGATTGGAGAGTGAGTGACCGAATTAATAATAAGCTAATCGCAGCCATCCCTCGCCCTCTGCGTCTTGGCTGGAATATTAATGAAATATCACACATCATTCTTACTATATCGTGTAATTATTGTCATAATTAGGACTTCCTGCTTCTTATGACTATGTTTTAACAGAAATTTGGCACATTTCAATTCTATTTTTGAGTGATCTACCCCACCGAACTTATTTGATCATCACTAATAATCGTAAAATTGTGGAAATTCGATTACTCTTTTATCATTAATTCGGAAATCAAATAAGGGGGTAGGACATGCATTTTGATACATTCCTTACATTAAGGCATCACAATAGGATAATTATTGCGGAATGACACGATTATGTTTCGAAACGTTGGTATTGAAAATTCTGAATTGATAATAAAATATGGGGTAACCTTGTATTTTCTAAAAATAAAATACTCATTATTGTATGAGTGTGTGCTGCTTTTAATAAAACTCTTGCATAGTTTCAAAGCTTTTCTTTCCAATTAAAACGTTTGGAATAGAAGTCACTACAGAACGTAAATACGTTTGGAATACATTTGGAATAACACCACAGCTTTTATAAGAAGAGTTGGTGGTAGTTGATTGCAATTTTGGCCTTTTCTTGACTTTCTTAAATTAGGGGGAGGGGGGCTTATGCTACCAGGGTGAAAGTTTCTATAAATAGAGATTTAAAGCTGTTCAATTTAGTTCTGAAGAGAACAGAAAATTGCATGTTTTCTAGAGTGCGTGCCCTAGTAGCCAAACTTTTTGGTTCAGTTGTATTGATTTGTATTGTCTTACTTAATGTATTCAAAGCAGTAATTAAATTCCATTTTAAAAAATGGTCAAAAACAGAGATTTTTGACTCGTTTTGAATTTCTGTATAAAAAGCGACCTTGATAAACAAGATTTTGACTTTAAATTTTAATTATGACGTCATTAGCCCCATGTAAATTTTTCTCCACGAGCTACCATACCAAGTAATGCGTGATAGCTTGATGACTCACTCGTGGTTGATAGTCGGGAGTATAAAATATTCAAAATAAGCTAAAATACAGTAAAAGATAAGACTTAAGATAAGACTTAAGATAAGATAAAACTAAGATAAGATAAGTTGTGGTTCAATGGAAGACTGTTGGGATATCACGGACCGAGTACCGTAAAGTTAGAAACTTTCGTGATCTTTGCTACAAATCGCGAAATCCAAAACCTGCGAAATTTTCTAACTGTATGGTCAAAGCAGAACTGAATTATGATAAAAGCTAAAATATTTCACCTATTTCTTGTTTTAGCTCCTTTTCCAATCCTTGTTTAAGAGCCACCTTGAATAATGCTTTTTGAGAAACATACACGATAAAATGTGAATGAAAAATCGCGAAATTAAATACCCGCGAAATGTAAAATTTTTCAAATCACGAAATTAAATACCCAGGAAATTTTTTACCTTTAAAGTATGTTACAAATGACGAAGTTTTGAGAAGAACAGAAACAAATGAACACGTGCACAACCAGACAAAGGCAGATAAGAATCTTGGGCCATGCTATGTGCAAAGATGAGGTATTGTGCTTCATGGGAAAATCGAAGGAAGACGCAGCAGAAGGCAGCACAAGCTAGCCTGCATTAGCAGTCTTAGCAAATGTGTAAATATGGGTAAGACTGAGTCACCAGATGCGTCAAGGGCCATGATTACCAACGTCCGAATCGGATACACATTTTATAAATACACTGTATAAGCAACCAAGTTGCTAAGGCTTCAGCCCTCAAATTAGCCAAAAAATTAAGCAACTTACTTAGCAACCCTCACCCCTGACAGTTAGCAACTGTTTTTCAAAGAGCAATATCACAAATGTTTCTTAGAAATAAAGACAGAAGAATTTTTTTAAAATTTGAAACAAATACATAACGAACTATTTATTTGTATAACACACTGTAAGTACACAGAAGAAAAACTAGATGTTGTTTATATTTACATGATTTGGTATCACACAAAAAAAATCACGTTAGCAAACTGTTGGGCAACTTTAGCCCTGAAAGTGTATCATACCCTTAGCGACCTTAGCCCCGACCATGAAAATCGAGTTGCTTTTAAAAAAAGTATAACGCATCCATGGAAGGAGCGATGAGTCCAAAGTCAACAGGTTTTTTTCAAGAATCATGCCTTTTACTTACGAAGCTAGTGACGTTTCTGGAAAGCGATTTCCGAATCTAAAGCACATGCTTGGCTGCAATCAGCTCTCGTTTACAGAAGTTAGTGTTCACACGTTCAATATTAATTTTAGTCTGGCTGTAGGTAAAAGTTGAACGGGTTGGTAAACCCGAATTCTGAAGGAGTTTAAGAACTATTAACCTCTTCATATTAAACTTGCTATTAACAGTCATCAAATCCGAGAGATGATGAATGAAGAAAAAAGTATTGGGAAACTGAATTATCAAATTCTCTCGGACCTTATACAATCACGGTCGCCGCCACCCCTCTTATTAATATTCTACAATGCCCCGCTCTAATTCCACCCAAGTTCTACAATGTTTTCAATTTTGAACACCAGAACATTTTCCGCGTTTCCCACGTTTAACTCGGATGTGGCATTCAGTAACTCATTGAAGTGATGTTTTTCCATTTCAAAACTGTCTTTGTTTAACTTACCTTTGCACTAACTTAAAGTTTGCAGCTTTTACGTTCCGACAACTGTTTCCGGCGAAAGAGAGGCATAGCTTGATCTGCTGATCCGTCTTCATTTGGCACAGTTTAGGTTTTCTAGCAAGTGCTGCCTCATGACAGGATCATATGGTAGAATCATATTGGTTCTCGAAAGCCGGGGCGGTTATTTACCGTTAGAAGTTGTTAGATCCTGTGAACTAACCTCTAAGGTGTGCAGCCAAAATAGGTAGCCTCTCCCTCTTCTATGTGTCGTGCCCCTCCAGAGCTTTGACGCCCATGGCGTTTCACTGCCTTGTCTCCTGCTATGTAAAATTGTCTCTTCTGTTGACCTTCCGATTGCCTTACCGTACCAATGTTCTTTAAATACGTCATTCTTTGTTTTACAGGCTCTTTTGCCTTCAATCATTCCGGTTAGAATGAACTTCTAAAGTTCGTCTTTCCTGATGATGTGCGCTAGGAATTGTATTGTGCAAAGGTAAAAGACTAGTATAAAACAGAGGTGATGCAAGCTGTTCAGATTTTTACGGAATCCTCAGGAATTGATCTGTGTTGACGCATTGTACAGGACGAGCTTGGGTCGCCACCATTCCCTAGTGAGATATTCATCAAATCGATACTTACTTCCACGCGCAGTGTTGAACGCAGCGATCAGAAATTCGACTGTTACGGTTCTAGCAAATTTGCTGAAGAAAGTGCTAGCGTCATCAGAATTTTCCGAATTTTGACTTTTTCCTGAAACTTCTGATGATGGTCTATGAGTTTATCAACTTTAGATTCTCCAACTGCTCTTGCCTTGGTTAACGTTAGGGGAGTATTTTTACGTCTATGGTTGTTTAACATCCATACCAAGCTCGAATCGGATAAAGTTAAGTATGGTTTCTTACTCTAAAACGTGTTTAAATCTTCCACCTCCAGATCCATATAGGTCATACTAATAAATATAGACGCCATTTTAAGACAGAAGTGATGCTTCTTTCAACACAAATAAAATACTCATTCCATTTATTAAAACCTTTATCTTACATCAATTAAACTGCTACCAAGCACATATTAATAATCTTAAATACAATAGTACACACTATTACAAGCACACCGATATGGGACGGTTTCTTATTAACAACTGCCAAGAAGTCGGAACAAAAATTTCTGCTAGGCGCGATACACTTAAATTAGATGGTCCTTGTGAGTCCATGTTACTAGCAAATACAAACTAAGACAGTGGTCAGTAGGCATGTAGTGTTTAGAGAGCTCAGTTATTGGGACAGTGCAACCTGGATGTGTAGTGTCTTGTGTCTTCTGTTCCTAGTAAAAGTGTTAAAAATGACTGCTCGAGGTACATAGAGTATTGAGCCTTACAGGCTATGTAAAGTGTCAACAAGAAACGAATACCTATTACGTCATATCAAGCCGCGTATGTAGTCAAGCCACATTAAATTACGCCGCGCTTTAATTGAGCCGCACTTGACAAAAGTTTGCATTTTAGGGGGTTTTAATTACGCCGCAGGAGTCAACGGACAGTTTGAGATATAATGCTTTTTAAAAATTATCCTTCTATTTTCTCCTCAACTTACCTTTAAAATCTATGCAAATGGGTCCAATGACAGTTCCTCTTCGCTCCTTGCTTTCCTTACAATGAATTAAGCAGCGCTTTATTGAGCCGCGCCATTAATTAAGCCACGTTTTTATTAGGCCGCATTTTTTGAAGGTGCGGCCTATTTAGGTACGCGGCTCAATTTGACGTATTAAGGTATGCGAGTGAGGCCGACTACAACATGTATACAGTACACACTTAAGATTTCCCAAAAGAAATTGCTTGGAGAACTCTTCAATAAAAACACAATACCTTTATTATTTCTTATAAATTAGGTTCGATCAGGATTGAGCAAGTCAGACCCTAATATCCGGGATATAATTAACATTATCGCACAGCAATCCCGTTTACCGATAACGAACTCCAACCCAGTAAAATCTGCGCTTAACTAAAACGTGGCACGACGTGCAAGTTAATATCCGATACCAGCGTTGACTTTTTTCTCCATCTCCTTTCTGAAGGAGCCCAGGTCGAAATCCTCTGGTACACGTTTCAGCCATTTCATCAACCAAAAGTAAATTTGAATCGATAATAGAGCAATCCAATCATAGAAGAAGCGCCACCTACGGAAAAGGAACAAAGCTATAATACATTTATCTTTAGCAAGCCACTTTACGTGACATACGTCAAAAGAAACATTTAGCAAAGAGGATAGTTTCAGTATGCCACATTTGCTACTGAAATGTACAATCACAACAACTGTACTAGGCTACGTGCAATTATTAAAGTAAAGCCTGGTTCACATACGAGTAAAATCCGTCGCCAGACAAGCGTCTGGCATGTTAAAGGCAGGTTTTCTTGCATGCGAACGCTACTACTTGGCTGTGAAAGTCAAAATTTGATTGACATATGCCAAAGCAAAAGTCGTCGGGAAGTAACAAAAAAGTTTGTTCTTTTCCGACGAGTTTTCTCTGTTGGTTCCCGACTATCACTTGAATTGCTGGCGCCTCTTTTGTCTTGACGCGGAAATTCTATGATGACGACGAAAGATGCAAATGTTGATAGCTATTTGATACCAAGGGGAGATTAGGCACCTTAGCAAGCATGGGGTTTGTTTCCTGGGCGTGACAAATATTTTTTGAAGTCTTTAGTCCAAAGTGTCACAATCAACAAAATGGATGTGCACCCCCGTCAATAAAAGTGTGGCGTGAAATGCTACGTTTTGGTTATCTGCGCTTGCTATGACTGGATCGGGCATGTGAATCAGAAGAACTAAAGTACAACGATTTCCTTGTTTGCTCCTCGTCTTAGACCTAGCGACGGATTTTACTTCTATGTGAACCAGGCTTAAGAATTACATAGCCATGTTATGTAACCTACAATATTACTCATCAACTTATCTCTATCACTCAGCGTCGTTTATCTAGTGTCTGGCCAAAACGATTAACAAACTAAAGCTCGCTCCTTAACGTTATTTCTATCTATACCGTAAACCAACTTTTCAAGTTCAGAACAGCTAAGGTAATCAGTTACCATACATACCCTTCACATCCACTTAATGCCATATATTACCTCTCTATGATATAGCTTCAATATATTGCCACACTATCATATAACTTCGTTATGCGACGAGGTATCTTCTACTATTGGATGAACCCAATCTTTTTATCTTTCTACGTACTAACAATATACCACAATTAACTTTGAACAGTATCACACACAAACACAGGAACGCTTTCTCGTGTACAAATTTAACACGCAAACGCTAATAGGGTAGTACTTGAGCGCATTGATTTTCCATGCAAATACAAGTGAATCAGGGTTTTTTCGCGATAAGTGAATAATCGTCACGCTAGTTTGAACAGAAATAATTATAAGATCATTGAAGGCTTAGATTCAATCAAGATTTACGACATGAGAATATACTACGTGGAACATTTTGCTCTGATCGAGTTAGTTTGAACGTCCAACTGCTGCTTGTCTATACGATTATACAGAAACTTTTTCACTCAACAGTCTAATTTACTGCTACAGTTTGCGAGGATCTTTTCATGCAGCCATTGCTCTTGGAAATGGCACCAACACGTTGCCTTCAAATTGTTACAAAACATCGCACATATAGATATTTAATGACCCACCTTATTCTCAAGTCAAACAAGTACGAATTAGTATATGCTACAATCATGCGTCGCAATGATCGACCACCTTTGTCAAGAGCCAATCCTCCAATAGCACTAAGATGAAATGAAAAATAATCAAATAAAAAATTATTGTTCCGGTACAAGGCGCACTCATGGGCATACTTGATATGTTGTATGTAATGTCTACTTGGAACAGGTAAGCAAAACATGTATACGTGCGGTATACCCTTGCAACCTTACTTCGTTAAAGGAAATCGAATGCAGTTTAAATCCGCTCAAGAGAACCAGCCGTTTCATGGTTCCTGTTCAAACAAAAATCCCTTATAAATGTTAAGAAAATGCCTCCAACATTCCTCAGTTTTTTTAGTTTGACGGACAGCTGAATATTTAAAACAAAGAAGGTGTTGACACCACACAAGTAACAACTGTTTCATGCCAAAGATATTCACATTGATCTTGGAGGCATTTTAAATCTTTCGCATCTAGTCATGGAAGAAGTATCAACGCACATTGAAGTTTACACATATTAGGAAGGTCCACCTAATATCCTAAGTGGGTAAGAAGTATTTAAAATATCGCTCCATACCATCACTAAACTACTTATCAAAATCTTTTCACGAAAAAAATTGGAAACTGACAAATCTTACGAAATGTAAGTAACTGATTTATAACATACACGGCTTCGATGTAAGAATTCTTATAAACGTGCTTTTACTACTAAATGTGAGTAAGATTTCTGTGTCTATCTAAATGAGGTAAACAGGATTCTGTGTGGGACTAGAAATGGTTCTACCAGTAACGGTGTGAGTCGGAATACAAAGGCTTTGTGACATGCTCAGAACCCTTACAAATTTGAAATGCTCTACAGACGACTTGAAAGGGAAGACTTACACGATGAGGAACAGTCCTCACTAGTGTTACGCACGCGTAGAAATTTGTTGTGAAGGAGAGTGCGCTTTCGTTTGTGCTGGTCACTGCCAGCCTTTGTTGGAGATCGATCTCAGATGGAATGGTGTGATCTGAAACCTGAGCTATCGGAATCGACGCTTACATCTTTGAAAGAGATCGGCTTCACTCATACTACCCCAGTGCAGGCAACCTGTATACCACTATTTATGTAAAATAAGGAAGTTGCCGCTGAAGCGGCTCAGGCTCAGGGAAAACTCTTGCATTTGTCCTTCCAATAACTGAGTGTCTGCTTAAGAGAGATAAAGCACTGAAAAATTTTCACTAGTCAATGATAATAAGGTCGACTATTGAATAGTGATCAAAAGGAAGATGAAGTCATGTGGGCTATCACTAATAAAAAACCAGTGTAGTAGGACTCGAAAGGTACAGAGCTCAGCTACGGCCTCTCACAGCTGCATAGAGGGAGAAGATAACCAATTCCACTAGAAGCAGGTACAGAATCACGACATGTATGAAAGAACAGACTGTGATCTAAATAACGTCCGACTGTATCTACTGTGGGGCAGCATCTGCCAGCGATGGTAAGAAAAAAAATTGTTACGTTGCCCCCGGCACTGCCGAAGGATATCTTATGATTCCCTAATCTCCACAACATGACTAATGTAGCAAAGTTGTCCGTATGTACCCGACAACCATGTGAAGTCACTTAAAGGTTTTCCACAAATCGCTTTGAATGAACGTTCATCAGGCGACACTAGCCTACTCTGTCCTCGAACTCGATTATCCCAGTCTCCCCAAAGTGATTCGTAAGGAAAGATTGCGATTATATTTCTCGATAACATTGCATTAATTACAAGCAGCACAAAAATATTAAAAAGGTGTCAACGACAATATACTCGTTTTATTGACATGTTATGTGCCGGCCACTGTTTACTATTATCGTAATTGACATTTGGTAAGAGAATGTTAATCTATACCCGGTTCTTATCTGTCTTTCTTCATTGGAACGTGGCCATTACATATTCCTCCAGATTACGATATCAAAATGTAAACCTTGAATGCGAAGAAACTAAAGGTAGTCACCAGTTGCACTTTACTATTGAAACGCAATTCCATTGGGAAAAAAATTCTACTTTGCGATATAACATTCCTAGTTAAATTGATTCGTCTTTCTTAGTAACTTGAATCACAAAATTTCCTCTGCTGAGCTGAGAGGTCTTCATATTTTAGATGAGCAAATCTTTGAATGACATAACAAAGAATGTCGACTTATTAATCTTACCATTTCGCCAATAAGCGGTAACGATCAACTGGTTCCCCAATTTCGTAATTAATCGCTCTAACTGTATTTAAATTCCTACAAAAGGAAGGAAAACAATTTCTTCAAAACAAATTGCTACTAACTGATAACGGTTGTGGTTTGGTAGCACACAGAGCTACGTAAATGCATACGCAACTCTTAAGCGGATGCAACGTAGTTTCTAGGAAACAGATAACCCCTCTTTCCAGCTCCTAGATCCCTTGCCTCCTTCCCTACTGCATCAAAAAAGTTTCTTCATGGGAAGAGAAAACAGTAAGGCACAAACAAAAAATGTATGACTAGCAACTACAATTGAAACAAAAGTTAAACAAGTTTTATCGAGTGTTCTTTATTAGGTAAAAATTCACAGAAAGTTTCAAAGGTTAGCCTTAGCAGAACTGTTATTGCCATTTTCTGGGTTTTAATAGGAATACTCCTACCTAACTTTGTTTATCATGCCCTATGAATGTATCAAGTGAACCCCACAGCCAATTCAGTGGACCAGAAGAAGTCTTGAAGATAAACCTGAAAACGAAATTTTTAGCATTCGCTTTTAAATTATATATTCTTGTCGTATGCACGTAATTATTATCAATATTTTAGAACTTCCTTTCTTTAGGTGTCTATTCTTTCTCAACTCTGTTGCGTTTAAAATAGCATTTCTTCGTTAAATGTACCATGTTACACTTCGTGGCTTGGATTTATACCAGTACTGAAAATGCTTAACCCTCCCGAATAAATGTCCCCCCGAATATAGGCTCCCTGTGAATTAACCAAACTATCCTTCCGAATATAAGCTCCCAGAATATAAGCCCAGAGCTTACATTGAGGATTCTCTGTGTTGGATCCGAAATTGGTAGTACAGAAGGCAGTGATACTGAACGAACAATGACAGAGTATATATAGAGCCTCTGTGTTTACTTTTGTTCTTTTCTGAGATTTTACGCATTAAATGTTGTTATTATTCTCTCTGATTAGACACCGAAAGGGGAATTTTTGGGGAATACACAAGTCACCTGTTAATCCAAAAGACCCTCCGAATATAAGCCCCTGTATATAAGCCCCTCTAATATAAGCTCACCAAAAAATGCTTATGAACCTCTATAAGCCATAGGCTTAAATTCGGGATTTTACGTTATATGTAGTATAATCCTCTCTTTTGATGAGTGCTATAAGCAACAAGGGCAATTTAAACATTACTTCGACAATAAAGTAAAAATTTCCGGATTTATTAGCAACTGCCACTGGCAATTTGCAGCATTGGCTTACCTTATTACAAGGATCATCGTTTCTGGCAACTCACGCAAGACAGTCATAGTCTTATCGAAATGATCCTTGGCAAGTTGTGTCATTATGTCCATCTCCTCTGTTGTCATTCTTGTACTGATACTGATTCTCTTTTGCATGGATAATAATGGCTTTTGGAGAAGTATTTGACAGAAAGTTTCATAATCTGTAATTGAAATGGTACAAGAAGTACTGAATGTCTTAACCGAACATGTAAATGGGACAACGATGACAAAGACGAGGACGAGGACAGGGGCGAGGACAGGGGCGAGGACAAGGGGGGGACGATGAGAACAAGGACGAGGAGGCGGACGAGGAGGCGGACGAGGAGGCGGACGAGGACGACGATAATGATGATGATAGTCATGATAACCACGATAGACATGATTGTAGCGATGATGATCGCTATGGTGATGATGAGGAAGATGTTAATAATGATAATGGTCATGATGATTATGATGATGATGATTGTAATAATGGGCCATGGCTATTACCAGAAAAAGGGGGCGCAGTAGAAAGAGGGTGATGATGATCAACACCATCACAATAATCCTAAAATCATGATCAGCAAATATATTTGCCGGGTCCTACAAAAATTACAGTAAAAGTCTAAGCATCAACCAGCCAAAAACACTAAAGAGTCAGATGTAGACTCGAGGAGACACGATTTTAGACAAAAAGTTTAAGCAGGGAGACACAAGCTGAAACTTCTCACTTTTCTCAACCGTATGAATTACAGTATTTAAACTCTTTATACACTCAGTTGTTATTCGTAATCAGAACCTTACTATGCTCAAAATCTCAGATTGTGTCTCTTACTTTAATAAACGGTGATGATTCCAATCAAAGAAGCTCCTTAAATGTTAATGGTCGTGTGGACTTCTTCAATGACCATGAATCATGAGAGACAAACGCGCTGCTATATATTCTCTTTCTGTATTTGGCAATGCTGTGCTGTATATTCCTTTACACTTTCTGTATTCCGTATTGAACAAATCAATCATGACAATCCGTCAACTCCTAGTTTTTGAAAAACTACTCAATAAAAAAACTATGAAAAATATATCCAACGTTGCTCCTCGTATGGTCAAAAGTGCATTTAAAAGTAGGAACGTTCTATGGGGGTAATCAAAGATGGCTAAGAAAACTACCAGATCTATGTTTACAAGAATGGAAAACTAACGTATACTTAATGTTCTTAGTCGTGGCAAGATGCAACGTCTTCAATTCGTAGCTTGTGTGACACTTGGAAAATTACTTGCATGAAAATAATTTTGTTGTAAATTGAAGAAAATACAACCCATCGTCTATTAAAACACAACAAGGAAGAGGCATCACTAAATTGCAGAGATAATGTGCAATGCAAAATTGTACGTAACATCTTGGGCGGGGGGAGGGACTGTAAGCAAGGGTACCTTTAAATGTTCAGCATGCCTTGTCGTTTCCCTAGAATAACTATTTGTTAACTGAACACTGACGATAAATAAATGTGACGGACTAAAATTCTCTCAAGCAGTTTGTGATGTCAAAAATTTCAATTGTTGATTTGCCCATAGGCAATAATTCATATTCTATTTGCAATTGGTCCTTGATTATTATTATTTTCCAAAACATCTGTTGTAAGGAACATTAAAAATATAACAAAACTAAGGATATTAATGCATTTCTATGAGGAAAACAGGAGCATATAGTGACGTATGTTATGTCTGAACATCTAACCAGAAATTGGCAGGGTTAAGGTACGAATATAAAGTCTGCTTCTTGCTTCTAAATAAGGCAGCAAGTGTTATCAACACCAAGCTCCAAAATTTATGATGTATAGTAAAACACTACGATTGTGACAGCCCAAGCATGTAAGTAGGTATCGCTGTGCATAGCTTTAGGTAGAGCCCTATTGAAAACATTTCTTTAATAATTGTCCGAAGATGCGGATTTTGGCAATGTTAGTCGCAAACTATTTTATATCACTTTAGCAGAAACTAAATAAAAACTCGTAATGGGAGGATTAATGGGGGTGGAGGGGGGACGATTTTGCTTTAAAACTATCTCGCGGCTTCCTGACCAAAAATTTTAAGCAGTTCACAAGAATAAAATCCAATAGCGAAATTAGCAGAAAACACAGTGTGCCGTCATCGCTGTGATTGTGTCGACAAATTTTTATTTCTTTAATATCTCTTCCAAATATTGTTTAATGTTCTAATATAAATTCTGCTACTTGCTTCTAAATAAGCCAGCAAGTGTTACTTACACCAAGCTCTAACATTTATAATGTATAGAGCTTAACTAGTTGCATAAATAGTTTCTACAACGAATCACAGAAAATGCAAAAATCGATAACAATTGGAAAACGAA
>JAAAKM020003774.1:0-10717 GCA_010016025.2 Alatinidae sp. Z8VKAUB7J3 | reverse complement strand
ACTCTGTCGTTAAATCTTGTCTATTGTAAATACCCTATACGGTAGTAACCCCAAAACAAGAGCGGCGTTGGTTACGTGGTGGCAACGAGATGCTCAGCACAGCATTTTCTACATGTTAACACCAGTGAAAAGATTCTATATACAAGTTATACTTTTAAGTTTAGTAAATCTATTAAAAATCTTTAGCATATCTTCCGTAATACTTCTAATAGTGTAGCCATTTTTGCAGCGGCATTAAGGAAATACGGTATTAAGAATGTCGTTGCTACAACGTAACCAAGGTCGTTATGGCCTAGCAAGCGTTCCGGTTTAGTCGCGTATTGTACGGCTCTTCTGTCATGGCCCGATCAACTGTTTTTCCAAATGAGTGAAGCTCTGTTTTACACCTGTTTGCTATCAATGAATTCTACAATAGTTTATTGATAGCCAAAAGCAGTTTAATTATTATCATTGTTACTTACGCACTCTTCTGATTATATTTAAAACTATTTAATGATGAAAATCCTTCGACCCGAAGTTGGCTGAAGCGAAAAAAACAAACTAGCAAGAAAGCCACATGTTTCATAAAGTTAAATGTGCCCCCCCCTGCCACGCCGCGACTGTACCCAATAGAACTTTTTAATTCCGTAAGTCCACATTTTATCAAAAGCGGAGAATTTACAGCAAATGGAAAAAATTTAAAGGAAATTTGAAGCCCGTCAGGCTGGACCTTTGATGATATCGTCTTGAATGATCCTAGTGAAATTTTTCTGCGGTTAGCTTCCATCACTACACTTCGTCATTAGATTGTTATTCGATCGGCGTAGAAACGTTTTAGGTCATGGATTGGTACGCGATTTCTTGAACTGATGTTATACTTGGAATGTAGCATGAAAGTATAATCCTTTAATATAAAATTTTGTATGTTTTCTTACTTTGGTCCGCAGCCTTGCGTCCACAGACCCATTTGGGGTCCGCTTAGGGTATATTCGGGGTCTGTAACCTAGTAAGGAATGATCACGTAAACAACAACATTTTCCGTTTTAGAAAGTGATATGCAAATATGAAGCGAAAGAATCAATAATTATTATCAGTAAATTTACTCATGCAAGCCTTTAAAATGCATATAAGGCGCATATATGCATTTTGCATGATACTCAAGTTCTCAAGAAGAAGAAGGTAGTCGACTTCAGTCGAAGGCAACACGAATGCTCCTCTTTCTTTAGCTTCTTTCGTTGCAGTGGTTGGGGTGGGCGCCACTCCTGTCCCAAGTCAAGTTTTGACGAATGCATATTTTAATTAACTGCCAATCATTACTATTTACGACCACGAAAGATGCTGTAAGAAGACATTGGTATAAAAAGATTAGTTTACTACAACCGACTTCATTTAGGCATTTGGCTGACGATAAAAGTTTAATCAGAAAAGTACTCTCCCAATATCTTAACAAGCGTTGAAATTTTATCAATTGGGAATGGCCCCCAAATGACCCCTTTGTCTACGTGCCCAACCCAGGACCTCCACATCTTTACGATATCTGCCCTACATCATAGTTGGGAGATTTTAATGAAAATAGTTCTTGGACTTCCTTCTCTGCACTGCGGAACATGCTGGTCTGACGTGAAGGAAGTCAATTCAGGTTCAAAAGAAATTGAACTCACGACATCATCATTTTACTCCGGTTTCAACTATTCTTCAATCCTTCTTGTCAGGTTAGAGCACCGTTTGCTGGCAAGGCACACAGGAACACAATATACTAAGCCCGATGCTAAAACGGCCTTGGTTACGTGGTAGCAACGGCATGATCAGCACAGTATTTTCTGCAAGATGCTGAAAATGCTCATACAAGTTTAGAGTCATGATCTGTAAATTGGTTCCCTCCAACAAATACACTTGAAGGTTGATTTAATCTTTCAAAAATCGTTAACACGTCTTGCGTGATACCTCCAATAGCGTACTTTAAAGGAAGAAACTGTCGCGAAAAGTCGCGAATGCTTTGATTTTTTTGTGTGTTAACTGTCGCGGGAAGTAACTGTCGCTAACGCTGAAAAATTTAATGGTCGCGGGAATTAACTGTCGCGTATTGCTGGGCGAGCAACTTTTTTCATCTCTTCTCTCCGCAAATGCCGAACCTTAAACAAAACCAAATAATAATTTTTTGAAAATTAAAAGTATGTTATGTCACTGATACTTCAAATGGGAAAATTTACAATAAAAAAAGAAGATGAAAAGTAGGGAAAAGAAGATGGCAATGGAAGTATTATACATATCGACTGATTATTATATTTTGGCTGATGGAACGATTTTGTTGATCTTATCACGTTTTGATCAATTGGTGTACAAGATCGATGAAATCTAACCATTTTATGTCTTTTCTGACCTCTGAAATCTGAAAAATGTCACAATCGTTCTGAAACGGGCATGTGATCTTCCAAATTATTTTCGGTTCATGAATGCCATGCTATACAGACCTCTTTGCCTTCGAAAATCGTCTTAGAAATTTCCTTTTTGTACCTGAAGGACCCACACAATTTTTAAAAAATTAATAACTGTGTTGAAATTTTTCTGACAAAATTTAAAAGTCGCGGGAATTAACTGTCGCGAACGGGCCAAAAACAAACTGTCGCGGGAAGAAACTGTCGCGAAAGTCGCGACAGTTTCTTCCCGCGACAGTTTCTTCCCGTGACAGTTTCTTCCCGCGACAGTTTCTTTCCGCGACAGTTTCTTCCCGCGACAGTTTCTTCCGGCGACAGTTTCTTTCCGCGACAGTTTCTTCCTTTAAAGTAGGCATTCTTACAGCGTCATTTAGAAAGCACTGTATTAAGCACGTCGCTGACACCATTATCGAAACAAGATCTTTTGAACCTTTTCAATGCTATCCCTACCAATTTTATCCATAGCGATTTCTTTGTTTTTGATTACTTATATTTATTCTCTAAAGTAACTTTTATATTTTCTGTTTAATATTTTAGAGTATTTTGTATTTCACATATTGTAATTTTGTATTTTTTTAAAAGGCGAAATAAATACATCCATCCATGCATCCATCCATGCATCCATCCATGCATCCATCCATGCATCCATGCATCCATCCACCGATACATACATACACACACACATGCATACATACATATGTACATACATACACACACATACATACGTATATAAATACATACATACATACATACATACATACATACATACATACATACATGCATACCACATATCCCAGGACATTATGGGCTAACGGGCAGTTTGAGTTTAGTTGAGTATTGCTTATTGCTTGTGGGATATGATTTGTAAGCATTCCACAGTTTGGTAAAACCGGTCAAAGAAAAACAGACCCTTCAAGTTCCTTGCCTTGTCAATAAATCAAGACGATCTGATATGAAATTACCAAATCTGTTTCAAACAAGGTCTTTAACTTTGTACGTCATCCCCTTACTCCAGTTTCATTTACTTCTTCATTGTCCATATCAACTTCTCGGTGTTCTTTTTTTGTCAGTTCATAACAAGAAACTCAATGACGAAAGTTGAACTTAAGATTGGAAGTGTTTGACCTCAGCAGTTGATTGCCGTGTAAAGCAAACAGTAGATGCAGGAACCAACTATTTACGGAGTACATTAGAGCGGCATTATCACTTTGAATCTGAAAGTAAAAAACAAGCGTCATTGCATAAAGAGCACAAAGAGATAAACAGCGCCCCAAAATCCAAACCTGTGACTCATAAGATATGGGACACTAGCGCAATGATGCGTATTGAAATAAAGCAATCCTTGATGGCTTTCATAAGTTTGTTATCCAATACTACCTTTGCTTTCGTACTATTCAATGGGGTTAATTAGTACTAAGGAGACATTGTTCAGCTAACTCACTGGTATGATATATCACCATAAATCCACCCATGGAAGAAGCGAGGCCTCGCTTTCATGTCAACTGGCTTATGGTGTTTCTTAGCCTACGTGCAGGCCATCCCAGCTGAAGTGGGTCAGCAGTTTTTGTCTGCGAGCAGACAACGTGTTTCTCAGAATAATGCAAAGAATGGTAATTTTAGGGGGATAACAACAGAGTTTTAAACTGAAACAATTACATCTGATGCCCATTTCCTCTCTGTGTCATACAAATCTGTTTATAATTCCTCCAGAAATTTACTTTTCTTTAATAGAAATGGTTTTAAGTAACTGGGTCAACTCATAGCTAAGTCTCTCCCTTATGACTTGGTCCCTATGGAAAGCAACAATCTGTATTAAATAGTTTGTTTGTGGTACAAAACAAGAATATTGCACGAAATAGCGAAAACATTATGTACAGTACACAATGGTTTCGCTATTTCGTGCAATAATCTGTATTAAACGTCGCAAGCCATAGCCACCACCTTGTGACATTGTCCTCGCGTCCATTCGTATCTCGATATGTCAAAAGAGGATGTTTCTTCTCCCTATTTGCAAAACTTTGCGTACTCGCGTATCGTTCTCAAATCGTAGCTATCAATCCGTGCACACAGGTACGCTGCAACGAATCAACTACACTTACCTTCAGTACAGAGTAGGCTCGCGTTTCCTCATTCGGTACGAGCCCATGAGCACGGAAAATCCAAACGCCTACTCTTGGGTGCCTAATACATGTCCACCCCGCTAATTAATTTCCAAAAATTTTCCACCCAGGACATACTTATTCCAACTCCCCCGCCTATTAATTTTTACGTAACCTCCCACCCATGACAATTTTTAAGGACTTACTTTGGAGGGCAAGTAGAAAATATCTTTATTGAAATATGAAACCACACATTGAAAACATTAAAAAGATGAAGTTCGTCTTTTAGAAGGCTCGAAAAAGTTTGAATACATTGATTCTTGACTTCACTTTATGTCCAGGTCTGTTACATATTTGGTCATTTTCCACCCCCCCCGTATATTCCACCCCCCCTTTTATTAGGTTTTGGGGATTTTTCCAGCCCTCCCGTTTATTCCAACCCCCCTTCTATTAGGCAGCCAAGAGTAGTTGTAATTGTTGCTTCCTTTCTTCGTTGGCTTTTAAGTTGAACTATGGCTTTGTATGAAGCGTCGGAAATGTCTTAGTTTTATAAATTTTCAAGTCTACCAAAGAAGAAAGTATGCCCGGCTCGAGTGTGACTCGAACCCAGGGTACAATTGTGCATAACATATATGCAATTTAAGGTGGTATTCTATCTTTGACGTCTTCTTCTTTAAGTGCCTTGTCGTACGACGTTGGCGACCACGATGTGCTATCTTCTCCAATCCCTGGATAGGTGCATGAGGTCACTCGTCTTGATGTCTCTTTTCCATCTCTTCCTCGCCAGCTCCCTCAGACTTCCCAAGAAAGTCGTCCTATGTCGGCCTCTGTCTCTCTACCCCTCTATTCGTCCAGTCAGGATCAGATCTCTAAACTTTCCTTCCTCTGGACACGCCCTAAGAATTCCAGCTGCTGCTTCCTTATCGTCCTCGAGAGGCTTCGCCTTGTCCTAGCTTGTCTTTAAAACATGCATCGACCCCACCTCCTCCAACACCGATATCATATCGTTGTTCCTGGCTAACTGTGGAGTAAGAAGTTACAAAAGTTGGTCCGCATGATTGTAGAGACGTCTGTGTCTACGTAGGTCGGACAGTCATTAAGTTCCATTCTACTGCAACGCTGGGCATTTCGTAAGTTAGCTTTAAAATTGCTGATGTGTAGTACAGGTATTGATTTCTCAGGCAAAGAGAACAAAGGAAACACCCAAACAAGAAAATAAGTGGAAAAGATTGTCATCGAATGATGCCAAAAGATGCAAAATCTTTTCTGGAGATCAGTTGAGACAGAAGAAATTAATTTTTGGTAATCACTCAGCCCCCTTATTTGGTGGTGCTGCCCCTGTTGTATGGGCTCAAATTCAGGACAATATAAATTATATAAAATCTGTCCAAGACAGTGGTAAGTAGTGTTAAAGATCTCACGTATTCTTATGTACATGACAAACATTTTTTTTGCCCCCCGTCCTCATCGTGTTCTATCCTTTTCCCAGCGTACAAACGAAACCGAGGCTGGTATCTGAAAAGCCTTTATGACAAAGCCACAGAAAACTTTTCCACTGTCCTTTTTCTCCATTTTATTACGCTAACAGCTGGTCTCTGGTGAACTAACACCAAAATCACGATCTTAATCAGTACGGTTTGACAATTTGATATCATACCAATCAAGCAGACTCGATAAGGAATACCCTGAGTCTATCGGAATTCGGTTAAAGCTGGAAGGCCACTAGAGGTAGGCAGATCAAGTTTGGTTTCGAGTGTAATTTTATAAGAACTTGATACTGTTTGGTTAACAGTACGTTCACCGTCGAAACCAACTTTCATTTACTTTAACTCTCCTTCTACGTTGACATGAATTTGTCAGGTTAGTCTGTGATCGTGTTTCTTTCACCTGTTTGTACCCGCTGGTTACCACAGTAGGTTTATCCCGAAGGTAAGTTGATATAAAATTACTTTATTTGTCGATGATGGATCTTGTTGTGTGAAGGCGATATGCATCTAATGTACCGACGTTGGCCAACGTTTCAAGGATTCTATCTTAACTAATTGCTTTGTTCTTATCAAAATGAGAGCGTTTGTTTCTTGACTTTATCTTGGTTATCTTCAAAGAATCAAACGAACGTGGTTTACTTTCAACGATTACAGAAGAATTGGAAAATAGAAAGACCATTCCAAACTTATGGAGTTGACTTTTGATTTATATGTAACTGCAACTTAATAGCATCAAATACTTATCCAAGTATATTTTGAGTCAATGTTGTGCAGAAATATCACTTCCAAGCAAGGTGTACCTTTGGCAACACTAGTTTTAGGAAAAAACACCATTTTCAGTGAATTTAGACGATGACTTACAAGTTGTGAAGTTGGTGGTCTGCAAATAGATAGGAAATTCACGTTTAGGTTCCAGTTCAAATTTTCCCACCGAGAGAGGGCACTGCTCATTTTAAGATAGGAAACTTACGTTGAAATTTAGTAGGCCCTCTGCGCTAATCATGACAAAAGTTGCTTTCTCCTACTTGGGGTCTTACTGAGAAGATTTTATATTGAAAAAGTTGCAAGGTCATTGCTCCTGTAGACGGGTCCAGTAGGCAAGTGATTGAAACGTGAAAACAACCTCAGAATGCTGCAAAACTTCCTTCAACTGATCATCTTCTATCAATGCAAATAGATTAAAGAGGAATACACTGCTCAAACTGTCAAGTAACGGCCTATATGTACACGAGACCTGACTTTTTACTGGTGTTATATACGTGCCACGACTTTGATTTTCGCCGTAGTTTCAATTTCCCTAGTTCTGAAACTTCTCTATTTGTCACACGCTAGTACAGATTTCATACGAAATGCGTGTATTTCATCTAAGTTTTTAACAAAAATAACATCTGCAGGTCAGCCACTCTCCTGCTGGCTTGATATATGATTCCTTTGCAGGTGCAGAACCGAGAATTAATACTGTAACTGTTGGCAATCGGCCATCAACAGATAAATGAAAAACGCGAGACAAATAACAAGCGAAATATTTTTCTGGGACGCTTCTCTCTTTATCTCAATACTGCTCCTTCATTTTAATGACCAATAAAATTTAACACAGAATTTCACCGAACAGGACTATATCCTTTCCAGTATAAGTTTAAAACGGAAGATGTAAGGCCGCGTGAGGTAGGAGAATAACGGATCTCATCGCATGGTGACTTCTGAAATTACTTTATTTGCTCCCAGATATAAACCGTGCCATTTTTTTTCGTACGTTTTCAC
Organism: Alatinidae sp. Z8VKAUB7J3; assembly: GCA_010016025.2. Taxonomy (NCBI): domain Eukaryota; kingdom Metazoa; phylum Cnidaria; class Cubozoa; order Carybdeida; family Alatinidae; species Alatinidae sp. Z8VKAUB7J3. The sequence continues at coordinate 2,956 of JAAAKM020003774.1, read as the reverse complement.
TTTGAAAGGTTTCTAGTTTGCCCATTCCCAATTAAAAAGGGTTTATAACACTCGGCGTATTTTGATACTGTAAGCTTCTCTATTAAGTTGAACGAACAAAGCAGCAAACGAGTCGGAAGATCGTATCAAGGTTTTAGTGAAGAAGCCTGATCGACAGCATCGATCATAAAAGAAACGCTACATCCAGTACAGAAAATCCCTCTGTAGAACAGGCAGGAGGAAATATTTGATACTACAAGGAAGAATTATGCCTGCAAAGGGACATCTGATGTATACATATCAACGCTGCTCAGGTCAAACCTACGGGTTATACGAGCTTAAAGAACGGAAGACGTACCGTTAGAAACTTACTGCAGTTTAGCCAGCTTACACTCTTAACGGATCTTTAAGAATTTTGGTCATTTACAATAGTTGTTAATTTGCGAATATTTCCTCTGATATCTACCGAACTCGATCTTGAGAAGCCAAGCGATGGAGCAGAAATATAAAGCAAATTTAACTACTACAATTGTTTATCATCAACAATTATTTAGCATGAACAGTGACCGACTTGTTTATCATGGAAGCACATTTTATGTAAATAGTATGTCCGTCTTACATTTCTCTGTTTCTCTCTATGGTTAACTCCTCAAAGCAATCGAAGTTACGTGACAATATTTGGTCATCATGTAGAATTTATAAAACCACTGAAACTAAAATGAAAGTTGATAAATATAGTGGGGAAGTGGTTAAAACGGCAAAGATTTCTAAGACTGGAGGGGGCGTTTCTTGGATATCTCCTTACATAGGCCCATATATATTGTTTATTTATATTTGCATGTATTTCTGTTCCTGATACTGATAATATTCCAGGGATTATTGTATTAGTCATGAACAGTTTTTCAAAAGTAAAACCGAAATTTTGCTGAGGACTGTAACCATTGCCAAATCCACTGAAATGGTTTACACAGAATTTCTGTACACAATTCAGCCTGCATTTACACTGCATTTTCGTCCAGATACCAAAGAAATATTTACTGGTTTTGCAGAAATATTCTGTTACATTGTCACTAAATAGCATTATATACTTTGCAATTATATTATACTATGACAGCCTGTATCACGTAGTGTTACAGCGTTACTATGTATTACAGAAGTGTGAGAGTTAAGGAAACAGGGACTAGATGCCCCACTCATATTTTCATAAGGGCTGTCTATTCGACTAAAATGGAGTATTTTAAAGAGTGCTTTGGGTTATAAGGATCATTGAAAGTTAAGTGATTCATCAAGAAAACTGATAAATTCAATACACAGTCATCATATGTAATCACTAATTGATATATAATTGTTTTACTGGAAGAGTGTATCCATACACTCCCATGGGAGGTCTTCAGAGTGTCAGTATTATTCCTTCTTCTTTAGTTTCTTCTTCTTTCTTCTCCTCTTTATCATCTTCTAACTGCTCTTCCTCTTCCTCTTCTCCTTCATCCTCCTCCTCCTCCTCCTCATCATGATCATTATCATCATGATCATTATCATCATGATCATCATCTTCTTCTTCTTCTTCTTCTTCTTCTTCTTCTTCTTCTTCTTCTTCTTCTTCAATATCTACTTTATCATCATATTTTTCCTCTTCTTAATCATGATCATCTCAATCATCACCACCAATATCATTATCATCATCATCATGATCATCATTATTATCAACATTAACTACTTGTCAAGAAAGCCTTCGACAAGTCACTGCCCCCTCATTCTTTGTAAGTAAGTTGCACATTTCTATGCCAATAAGTGAATAAAGCTACAAAACTATTACTATAGAAGAATGTCATCACCGAGCAAATATGGTACAGAAATCACTTGTTTCATTTTATCATAGCGATTTTCAGGCAAGAAGGTTTCCAAATTTATAGTGCATATTTCAATGGAATATTAAAGTCAAATAGGCATATTCAAACACTTAGGAAAGTGGATTTTCCAGTACCACACTTGCACCCCTTTAATCCACCAATGTTTCTTCTGCCTTTATCAAGTTGTTTTTTTCCAGTAATACATCATTAAAATATCATGCATCATGTTGTTCCATGCCCAGATAATCTTGCTTTGACTTTTCATTGGAGATGGAATTTCACTCAAGAAGGTTGAATTGTTTTTAATTATGTTCTCTCGAGTGCCAAAATAATCGTCCCCCCCCCTGCTTATTAATTTTTTGAAATTTATACCCCCTGCTCTTTATTAAGACCCCTCATATATTAATTTCAAGGAATTAATTCAAGGAATGAGTTATTGCTCATGCTTCTAGAACATTCATGATGAAATAAGTGTTCTGAAGAAGGAACTAACAGTAATACAGCAACATAATGGTAAAGATGCAACTGTTTGGTGATATGATAGTATCTAGTGAAAAATAACAGTACATAGACAACAATCCTGCATAAATTTGCTAATTATGCTAATCATGCAATATGCATATCTGTGTCTTGCATGAATTTACAAGGGATTCAACCTCAGCAATATTTCTGACACATTTTACTAATCCTTTTTGCAACAGGGTATAGCAGCTTGTGTTCGTAATTCAACCTAATCCAATCCTTAATATGTTTCAGACCCCTTGATACACTTTGCCAACTCATGATTGTGGACCGCTGCCATGGAGAACCTACTTGTTTGCATATTTATAGTTTGGTCACCTTGTTTTGTCGCTTTTCTTTTGCTTGCTTATATCTACTTTTATATATACATAAAGCTCAAAAAATCCACATCTTTACGTTTTGATGTTATCTTCATCAGATTGAATATTCAATCTGATAAAAAGTAACATCAAAACATAAAGATGTGTATTCTTTGAACTTTATATAATATTTATTTGCATAGGTGGTAGAGGGCTTTTGCGAGTGTATATATATAACTATACATTAAAAAAATACATATATATATAACTATACATTAAAAAAATACATATATATATATATATATA